>JANTPZ010055607.1:0-10970 GCA_025593235.1 Vachellia pachyceras | reverse complement strand
ATTGTGCAAGTTGCTTCTTGAGGGAGGATTCTCTCTAGGGTTCTTTATTGAACTAACGACTTATCAAGGCTTGATCAACCTTGTGGCGTCTTCCAACACTTCGGGTCCTTGTTCTTCCGTGCTCAAGGGTTCAAGTGGATCGTCAACCTTAGTTTAGCGTTCTTGGGGTGCGTATATTCGGATTGGCTGTGGGTTCTTGGGATCTTTCCCTATTGGGTTCGCATCATATCCAACAGGGCGCATCAAAGAGGTAGCAAGACTATTAACTACTCTTAAACTTCTATGTGAACTTGTTGTGAATGGTGCATTAGTTTATGATAAATGAACTTGTTGTTATGTGTATGATATGTGACCTTGATTGCTATGCCCATATGCATGAAAATATGTCATTTGAATATGTCACATATGATTTGATCATACACATGTTTTGAAAGTATGTTATGCACATTCACATGTTTTGTTAGTCAGTTTTGCTATTAAGATTTTCATAAATCTCATTATTCTCCAACTAACCAGGTAGGTACAACAAGCTTAAGCAAGGGTAAGAGTTAGTTTTACTATTGAGATTTTCATAAATCTCATTATTCTCCAACTAACCAGGTAGGTAAAGCTTAAGCAAGAGTAAGAGCAAGTTATTGGTGATTGAAGATGATGCTCTTGCTTGTGAAATTTTGCATGTTACGGTTGGAACTTTATTTTGGATAATGTTGTAGTTATGTAACCATAAACCTCTACTTAGTACATATATGTCAATGCATGCCTAAACCAACACTAAGGTGCTAAGTAAGTTAATCATGCATTGAACTAAAGAGGTTTTGGTAAATTTTTAAAGAAATGCCAAGTTTTCAAGTAAAGGGGTTCCAACACCCTCAAATCTGCCTTGTGTTTGAGTGGCAAGAAAAAAACAAACAAACTCCATTTGAGTTAAAACTTTTCAGTTAAATACTACACATCCTAAACTTTAAAATGAACTAAAGTTTACTAAATTTTGAAGTGTAGATAAATAGTTATGATGTTTCAAAGTTAAGGGAAAAATCTAGAAATGGAAAAGTGACCATTTGAACAGTACTTTTTTCACAGAATTAACTGTATCAATTGTGCAAGTATTTGGACCAATGATTATTTTTCCCCTACAGATTACTTTATAAGCTTCATTTATAAATTTAAACTACTCAATTTTGAATTTTCTAGAATTAGTTATGATTTTTTGAAGTTAGGCCAGAAATCTTGAAATTGACCAAATGAATAATAACTCATTTTTGAAAATTTTCCATTTCACTTTTTTGGTCAATTTGAGTTATCCAAGGCCCAAAAATGGTTCATTTGTGATATATTATTAAGCTTATAGGGTAAATTAAGGGGTGTTACAGTAAGCCTAGACACTAGCCAGATCGCAGAGCTTAGGCAGAGTTTTTGGCATTACCCAGGAAAAGGCACTTAAGTCACCCGAAATGATACAAGGTACTATTCACATAAATAATTATCTTGTGTATGCAATGTTTGACACGAGCAAAAGCCATTCATTTATATCCTATAACTGTGCTGAGCATCTGGGTCTGACCATAGACACATTACCATAGATATGACCTTGTCTACCCATACGGGTATAAGAGTCATCACCTTTGTACATGTTTAAATTACACAGTCCATTATAAACATTGTTACACTGTTATTGTCTAATATGCAGCCATTTCATAATATTGATGTAATTATTGGTCTGAACTGGTTGTCTACCAATAATTTATTGCTGGATTGTAGGAACCGAACTTCAGTATTACCCAATATAGAGGCAAGCCCATATACTGAGGTCAGATTGAGCTTTATTACGGAGACCGAAGCTGAAAGATGTTTGAAGAAGGGATGTCAGGGATATATAGTTTTCTTTTCAGTTGAGGTTGAAATCAAAGAATCCCTTAGTGATTCCAGTAGTCAGGGAGTTCCCAAAGGTATTTCTAGAAGAGATTAGTGGACTACCTCCAGAGAGAGAAGTTAGTTCACTATTGATATAGTGCCAGGGACTAACCCAATTTCAAAGACTCCAAACATAATGGCTCCAAACGAGATGAAAGAGTAAAGAAGCAGATAGAGGAGCTATTAGAGAAGGAGTTTATTAGACCCAGTGTTTCACGGGGAGACCTAGTTCTCTTTGTTAAAAAGAAATATGGGAGTCTTAGACTATGCATAGACTACCGTGAGCTGAACAAGGTGACAGTTAAGAATAAGTATCCGCTTCCCCATATTGATGATTTATTAGACCAGTTGAGTAGTGCCAAGGTATTTTCTAAGATTGATCTCAGATCAGGCTATCACCAGTTCTGAGTTAGAGCTAAAGATATTCCCAAGACGTCTTTCTCGACTAGATAAGGCACTATGAGTTTTTAGTGATGTTGTTTGGATTGACGAATGCCCCTGCAGTTTTCATGGATTATATCAGTTTGTCACAGTCTTCATTGATGATATTTTAGTGTACTCCAAATCTTTAGAGGAGCATGAAAGGCATCTGAGAATCGTATTAACCATTTTAAAAGAAAAACATTTATACGCTAAGCTTAGTAAGTGCGAGTTCTGGCTAGCAGAAGTAAAATTCCTAAGGCACGTGATTTCTCATGAAGGAGTCGCGGTAGACTCAAGCAAGATAGAAGTAGTACTGAGATGGGATCAGCCTAGGATAGTAACAGAGTCAAAATCTTTCTGGGCCTAGCAGGTTATTATAGATGTTTCATACAAACTTTTCTCGGATTGCCTTACCACTGACTAAGCTCACCAGAAAGAACCAACATTTTTCGTGGGATGAGAAGTGTGAGGCCAATTTTCAAGAGTTAAAAAGAAAGCTAACCTCGACCCCTGTACTAGTAATCCCTGATCCGAAAGAGACCTACGTGGTCTATAGTGATGCTAATAAGCACGGACTGGGATGTGTTTTAATGCAACAGGGAAGAGTAGCAGCATATGCCTCACGATAGTTAAAGCCACATGAAGAACACTATCCCACCCATGATTTGGAGCTGGCAGCGATAGTTTATGCTTTAAAGATATGGAGGCACTATTTATATGGAGCAACCATCAAGTTGTACTGTGATCACAAGAGTCTCAAGTATTTACAAGATCAAAAGAACTAAACTTGAGACAAAGACGCTGGATGGAGTTGCTTAAAGACTATAACTACCAAATAAAGTATAATCCGGGTAAAGCAAATGTAGTTGTTGATGCACTGGGCAGAAAGACAGCGCATGTGGCTATGATGATGAAATAGCAAGAGTTAATAGAGAACCTCAAAGATTGGGGTATACTGAATCAATTACAGCTTGACAAATTGGAACTACTCAGATCCTCAGTGATATAGAGGATGATATCAGAAAAGCTCAGCAATAGGATCAGTTTACACAGAACATAGAGACTCAGATTAGTCAAGGGAATAGTTAAGTTCAGAGATAGATATTAATCCCTCCAGAGCCTGCTTTAAGGCAGCAAATACTAGATGAGGCTCATAGAAGTAAATATACTATCCATCTTGGAATGATCAAAATGTATCATGAATTGAAGAAGTTATTTTGGGGGCCTAGAATAAAGGAGAAATTACGGAATATGTGAACAAAATGTCTTACTTGCTAGAAGGTAAAGATAGAACATCAGAGGCCACCAGAGATGCTACAGAGTCTTGCAATTCCAGAATGGAAATGGGATAATGTCACGATGGATTTCATTATATGTTTGTCGGAATTAGCAAAGCACAATGCTATCTGGGTAATAAGAGATAGGTTGACCAAGTTGGCACATTTTCTGCCAACTCATACAAATTGGCCGTTGATGAAGTTAGCAGAGACATATATATCAAGGAGATAATAAGATTGCAAGGGTGCCAAAGAACATATTTCATATCGATATCCTCATTTTACACCAAGATTCTGGAAATCATTGTAAGAGCCACTCAGAATGAGATTAAGTTTTAGCACAGCTTATCATCTATAGACGGATGGACAGTCAGAAAGGAATCTAGAGTACATATTTGTCATTGGCTGAGTTTGCCTATAATAATAGTTATCACTCCAATATAGAAATGGCGCCTGATAACTCTCCAAATTTTAGTGTATTTGATAAATATTTTTGAGATATTTGGAGAGTTATCAATATAAAATTAAAAGATTCTGAGTAGAAAATAACAAATTTTTAAATGGTACATTACCTTAGGGAATCATCAAATCATAACCGAAAATAATGATTTAAAGACGTTATTAGTCTTTATTTATACTTTATTTTACTTCCTTTTATTTTATTATCTTGTTATATTCTTTTTAGGAAGTAATCCCAAGAGAAGATCTTGGTAAACGAAGAATGAAGAAAGATCAAAAGAAACGAGGAAGGAGTAATGGTTTATGGAAAACATATAAATGGAGAGATGCATGGAATCAAAACAAGAAAATCAAGAAAAAGGCACGCTGGAAAAAGGCACAAGAAAATAAAAAAAAAGTCAAGCAAAGAAAACACAAGGCATTCTCTATATGTGTACAGGAGGATATTAAAAGCGAGGCCTACCACAAAATAGATGCGGAGCACGTCCAGGAAGCACACACGCTGAAGGCCAAAGGCGAAATGCATACAATGGAGGTCCACACAGTATAAGGAGGGGATCAGTATTAATCAGAAGATGCATACATAGAGTTCATGTAGTCATTAGCATAGTCTCTTGATCTATTATCTTCTTCTTTATGCTTTTCTTGAATATGGATTTGATTAAAATCATATATGGCTAAGTTTCTTTAAATCTAGAGTAGCTATGTACTAATTTAAGGATTTGAGCATGTTCAAACCATTTATTTATATTTAAGTTAAATTGTGTTTATTTAGTTTAAATCTTATTGCCTCTACTTAGTGTCTGATCAACATTAAGTATGAATGTGGGGAATTTTGATTAACCTCAAAAGAGGGATCTCAATTGGATCTTTAAACTGAGTAATGTGAGATTAGAATTTATTCTAATTTGCCTTTAGGATAGGAATATACCTTCGGGACTCATATAATCATATTAGAGTGAGATCGTTCGAGTTAATGCCTTTTGAATAAACTATTTAGGAATAATAGTTTTATTTGAAAGGGGGTTGTAGATGATCGAAAGACACTGCATCTATTTATACTCTATATTAACAAGTTAAAGATACATTTATTTGGGTATTTACATGCTTTAAAACTTAAAGAAGGGATTAGCTGCTATAGATCGTTTGTGTCAATTAATCTTTTTTAGCGTAATAAAATTAATATTTTAGTTATTTGAATTTATATTTTCATTATTCGTATTTGATTTTCTCAACTTAAACAAAATTTAGATTTCTAGTGCCTATTTACCTATTAAATTGAGTCTCTGTGGGATCGACCTTGATTTACCATATATTATTTTTACGACCCATACACTTGCAGTGCATAATTAAATTTTGGTAGCATCAAGTTTTTGGCGCCGTTGCCGGGGACTCAAGGCAACTGGTGATTAGAATTAGAAATTTTTTTAATAGTTTTAGTTTGAGAAATTTTATTATTATTATTTAATTTATCTATTTCTATTTTTATTTATTTTATTTTATTTTAAGTTAATTTTTTTGTTTTAATTTTTTTTGTTTTATTTATTTATTTATTTCTTATTTTTTAATTTTTTTATTATTTTTAGTTTCTTTTATTTTTTTAATTCCTTGAAGTTGTTTGTTTTTCAAATACCTTGGTATTTGATGCCCCGTAAATCCAAAGCTATAGAGACACCATGTAGAACAAGGAACCTTGAAGGAATATTAGAGGTGACATCACCTACGAATCAAGAGGAACCTACGAATTAAGAGGAGCAAGTTGCAATAAACATTAACGTAAAGATGGCTCAAGATGAAAATGATCAGTTGGGTGTCAATGACTTTCTGGAGAGGCAATATCAAGGGTATCAATCTGGAATTCGAATACCCACTATTCAAGCAAACAATTTCGAGATCAAGCAAACAATGCTTAAGATGCTTAAACCGAATAGTCAATTCGTGGGGACTAACGTTGAAGATTCAAATAGACATATGGTGTAGTTTCTTGATGTTTGTGACTCATTCAAGCAAAATGGAGTACATAATGACGTTATATGTCTCTGACTCTTCCCTTATTCTCTTCAAGGGAGAGCCAAATAATGGCCCAATAACTTAGAAGAAGGAAGTGTATCTTATTGGGATCAACTGGAAGAGAAGTTTAGATCAAGATTTTTCCCGCAAAATAAAATGGTAGATGCAAGAGCTAATCTTACTAATTTCCAACAACATTTTAGTGAGCATCTGTATGAGGCTTGGGAGAGGTTTAAATTCCTAATAAGGAAAAGCCCAGGTCATAATCTAGAAAAGTGGGTCTTACTTAAAATCTTCAGTACCCGTTTGACTCCTGAATCTAAGTCAAAGATGAATGCTGTTACTAATGGGGGAATTACAAAGTAACCAGTGAATTATGTTTGGAGTTTGGATGATTTTTCAGCTAACTTCATCCAAAACAATAATGAAAGGAAGCAAGTGAAATCAATTGAGAGTCACTGAAGACTCATCTTCTCAAATAGTAGCTATGCTCAGTGCTATGAGCAAGAGATTTGATAACTTAGAAGCACAAGTAAGTGGCGGACATCTTGGAGTTAATGTGGTATATAAACCTTGTGAATATTGCGGTAACAGCAAACACAAATGGTCAGTGTCTCATCTCTCCACAAATAGAACCTGTGAACTATGCTGGAAAATACTATGGCAATCAGGACAACCCCTATTCAAATAATTATAACCAAGCGTGGAGGAATCATCCTAATTTTTCTTGGACTCAAGGTCAAGTTGTAAATCAAGCTTCAAGTTCATGATCTAAATCGGTAAATCCTCCAGGATTTGATGCTCAAATTAAGCAACCTCCAATTCGGCAAGATCATCTTGAACATATTGATAAGAGATTAGATAGGCTTGAAAATATGATAATGCAAGTTGCACAAAATCAACAAAGATTTGAGGCACGATATGATTCTTCTATCAATAATATGGAAATACAAGTTGGGCAAATAGCATCGGATCTTAATAATTTGAAGACTAATCCTCGTAGAGATGTGAAAGAGGAATGTAAAGCCGTTACTCTTACAAATGAAAAAGATGTAACCACATGTTAAGAATCTCTCACATCCTAAAGTCCAAGAAACCCTGGTAGTGGCTGTGGAGAATGATAAAGAGACTGCGCAAAAGGCTAAGGTGGAAGGTGAGCAAAAAGAAGACAAGGAATCCAAAAGGAAGGATGAAGTAACGAAAAACAAGGAAATAAATAGTGAAAATCTTCAATGGGTGCCACATTTACCCTTTCCTCAACAATTCCAGAAAAAGGCCTTTGATGAGCAGTATAAGAAGTTCTTTGAGATTTTCAAATAGTTGCATATCAATATTCCTTTCATCGAGGCTATAAAGGAAATTTTTGAAAGAGATGTTGACTAAGAAGAGGAAGTTTAGTGCCCATGAGACTGTAGCTGTTACAGAACAATGTAGTGCAATTATTCTCAACAAGCTACCTCCTAAGCAAAAAGATCTAGGTAGCTTCTCAATACCTTGCATGATTGGGGAGAGATTTCAAAGTATAGCATTGTGTGACCTAAGAGCAAGCACTAACTCGATGCCACTATCTGTATTTTGAAAATTGTAACTAGGTGAAGCTAAACCAACTTTTGTGACACTTCGCCTTGCTGATCAAAGTTTGGCTTATCCCGAGAGTATTATTGAAGATGTCTTAGTCAAAGTTGATAAGTTCTATCTCCCTGTAGACTTCATTGTTTTAGATTGTGACGAAGATAGGGATATACCACTCATTATGCGTCGGCCTTTCCTTGCTACAGCTCGAACTCTCACTGATGTTGAAAAAGGAGAAATCAAGATGAGAGTGCATAATGAAGAGGTTGTCTTCAATATGAACGATGCATTGCATTATCATAAAGATACTACATATTGTTTCAGTGTTGATATTCTTGGTGAGGTAACTCGGGAGGCTTTAAGGTCATATGCCATAGAATATCCTTTAGAAGGTGTGTTATATGAGCTTGACAAAGTTTAAGATATCAAAGGTTTCAACCATTCAATTGAATCTCATAAAATACCCTTGGAGGATTATCATAAAAAGTTCATTCAAGATCAAAGACGACTACATCTTATGATAAAGGAAGTAATCAAGTGGTTAGGTGATGGGAGCAAGCAGCTAATTGTGGACCACAAGCAAGCTAGCGCTAAAAGGTTATTTCAATTTAATAGGTTGAATGAATTAAGACTTTAGGCATATGATAGCGCAAGGTTATATATAAAAGGAAAAAGAAATGGCATGATAAATATGTCCCATATCGCACTTTTGAGCTAGGGCAATCAGGGCGTCTCTTCAACTCAGGACTTCATTTATTCTCTTAAAAGCTAAAGTTGAGATGGTCTAATACATTTACAGTGGCTTCCGTGTCATCCAAAGGAGTTGTTGAGATTAAAAATGAGAAATTTGGAAATTACTTCGTAGTGAATGGACAAAGATTGAAGCATTACTATTGTGGTGAAGTGGATCGACAAGAATCGATTCACACTTGAGTTAATACTCCCTGAGTTACTGAGATAGTCGGGCTGAAGACTTTAAAATAAGCCCTTTTTGGAAGGCAATCCAAGATTTAGTCATTTATTTATTTGTGCAAACACAATAGGGAAAGATCCCAAGATTCAATGTCTCATAAATGGATAGAAACTTTCTGTCTTGCTCAGTTTTGCATGAGGATACAAAAATATGGTTAGTTCCTCATAATTCATCCATTTTTCGAAAAGCATAAGTTTTTGGAATGTTTTGGCCAAAAGGAAGAATGAAGACTTTTCACTCTCTCAGAATTGCATGGAAACTTCCTCTCTTGCTCGGTTTTGCATGAGGATGTTAAAAATGTGGTTAGCTTCTCAAAATTCATCCATTTAAGTCAAAAAGGAGCCAACTTGTGTTTCTACTATTTTGGACAAAAGGAAGAATGAAGACTTTTCAATTTCTCAGAAATGCATGGAAAATCATATCTTGCTTAGTTTGCATGAGGATTCCAAAAATGTGGTTAGTTCCTCAAAATTCAACTATTTGCATTGAAAACGAGGCACCTTGTGTTTTTCGCCTATTTTTGTGAAAAGGATAAATGAAGACTTTTCACTATCTCATAATTGCTTGGAAACTTCATCTCTTGCTCAATTTTCCATGAGGATCTTAAAATTGTGGTTAGTTATTCAAAAATTCATCCATTTGCGTCGAAAAAGAGCCACCTTGTGTTTCTTGCTTGTTTTAGTTAAAAGGAAGAATGAAGACTTTTCAGTCTCAGAATTGCATGGACCTTTTGCTCACTTTTTCTTGAGGATTGCAAAAATGTGATTATTTCCTATAAATTCATCCATTTTAGTTGAAAAGCAACCACCTCGTGTTTCTGACCTGTTTTGGTCAAAAGGAAGAATGAAGACTTTTCAATATCTTAGAATTGCTTGGAAACTTCCTCTCTCGCTCAATTTTGCATGAGATTCTAAAAATGTGATTAGTTCCTCAAAATTCATCCATTTACGTCAAAAAGGAGCCACCTTGTATTTCTGGCGTGTTTTAGTCAAAAGGAAGATGAAGACTTTTTGTGGCATACCTTAACTTTACCCTTAGCTTCATTATATATTAATTTAAAATCAATGGGAAGCCTCAAAGTGATTAAAAAGTCCAATTAGTTTACTTTGAAAACTTTAAAGTTTTTGAAAGTTACTATTCACTGCATTTTGGATTAACTTTGAAAATTCATAACTAATTTTAGAAAAAGCGAATTTGAGTGCTTCCAATTTTTATTTGAAGCTTGTAAGTTCCTTTATAAGGGAAAAATATTCATTGAGTCATTTGCTAGCCCAAATGATACAGTTTAATTCGTGAAAAAGTACTGTTCATTTGGTCCTTTTTCTTTTTCCCAGGTTTTTCAATGATTTTCTTCAAATTTTGGAACTTAACAACTTTCTGTAAAAATCTCCAAATTCAGTGTTCTTTGGCTTGTTTTAAAGCATGCAATGTGAACTATTTTTCTATGAAATTTCATCTCATTTGGAGTTCACTTGCTCTGTTTTTCGATTGGCTAAAGTTAGGGATTTGGTTAACTTAACTTCAACATTTAACCAAACTTTTCAATTCCAAACTTTACCATTTGAAACCCTAACTTCTAATCCTTTCTTAAGCATGCTTAATCATGTAATTAGGGATCATTATCCATCTCATATTAGCCAAACATTCATAAGTTTACATCACATATCACATGCCATACATGAATTCCAACATGCTCATATAATTACAACATAGTTCCATGATCAAAATCATGACAAATTCCTTGCTTCATGCATCATAAACTTTCTCCTTACCCTTTGATGAATTTGAACCTAGAAATGGTTAGTGGGAGGAGGGTGAGATTTCATGGAAATCCCAATAGCAAAGCTTAGCAACATATATGAAAAATTAGCATGACATGCTTTAGGTTCATAAAGAATGTGTAACAATGTCAAAATGTGTACCAAGAACATATCAATGCATATGGCCATAGCATAATGTCACGCATAAACACATTCAACAATGTCATAAGTATAAACAAGTCATGCACAACATTTATATCATTTCACAATCATTTTAGATAGAGTTAGAAAACTTTGCTACCTTAACTCTTTAATTTCTCTTTACTTTGCAACTTCTCTTGATTACTTGAAATCTCAATTTCTGGAACCAAATCTTTGCCTACATAAGATGTATCATCATGGCTATTAATCTCAAGCCATTTCCAAAGCAAGAATCAATTGAAAACTCTCTTAAACATCCTCTTGCAATTTAGGTCACCTAGATAACTTTAACTTGCCTTAATGGTTTATAATGCTTCCCAAAACTTGGGCTCACTTATACCCTACACAAAAACTCATTTTAAAGCCATTGGAAGCATTAAAATC
>JANTPZ010055605.1:0-10517 GCA_025593235.1 Vachellia pachyceras | reverse complement strand
CACTTTAGTCCTTTAAGTTTAAAAAGTGCACTTTTAGTCCCTCAAACTTAACGCCGTTAGTCTCTCCTAACGGAAATTGCTGACTCATCAAACTTAACCTTGTTATTTTAGATACTTTTTTATTTTACACAATTTAAAATATCAAATTTATTATATTAATAAATTACAATTAAAATGTGAGTATGTTTTATCAACATTTTATTGCACAGTTATCGATTAAATTTGATGAGTTAGCATTTTCCGTTAAGAGAAACTAACGGCGTTAAGTTTGAGGGACTGAAAGTGTACTTTTTAAATTTAAATGACTAAAATGAAACCTAACACAAACATAAAGGATTAAAAGTATACTTTAGCCCTTTTGTAACATTACGCCTATGCTTTTGCCAAAAGAATATCCTTGGCATCACAGTTTCCACGTGCACTCCATCATCATGTTTCAACTACTTCTCAAGTTTTCCAAGCCTAAAAGATTTTATGTTCTTAAAGTAGGATATTCTTTAATTCACTTATTTTTAGGTGCCCATATGGAAGTTTTGATTCAGATTCATGGTAGTTAATGAAACTTTTTTTGCTAAAGGAAAACGTACAAGCTTTGCTTCATTCAACAGAAACTACTTCCAAAAACAACTTGAAAATTATCACACATTTGCATACTGAAGCCAAGTAGAATTGGGACAGCGTTGAATTAAAAGAAAGGGAAAAAAAAGAAGAGTATTACAATACAAGCACGAGTCTCACACCCATCCCATTACCATCACCCCACATTTCTCCACCGCCATTTCCAACTCTTTCCATCTTCCAAAGTTAATGGAACTTTGAAAGCAAATGTTCCTCTAGTTTCCTCTTCAACTTTGAAAGCAAATCTTCCTTAGTTAATGAAACTTTGAAAGCAAACACGGTAAATTGGAAATTGGAGAGATCCCAAGGATGGAGTTTGCAGTAGATGAGAGCATATGAAAGGAAATTAAGAAATAGAGAGGACTTTGGAAAAAGAATTGAGGAAAGGAGAAAGGGGTTAGGTTAAAAAAAGAAAAATGAGAAATGAGAAAAGGATATATAAGTAAAATCATCAAACTCAAAATCCCTAATAAGGCATCTAGGCTTGATTAAGAATTAGGTAAAAGTGTAGGCCTTAATTAAGATTTTGTTATTTCGGTTAGATTTAATAAGGATTTTCCCAAATATAAATATATCATTTAAAATAAGTATTATATAAACTTTAAACCCAAATTTCCAAATTAAATCGACCACTTGCTAATTAACGAACCATGAACGAATGCGTCATGACATGTTTAGTTCTGAGACTTATATTGGTATGACCATGAGAAGTAGGATACCATTCGTGTATAGACTCCCCCTCATGACAACATCACTTGAGATCTCTTAGTTTGTGAAGACAAATGACATGGACAAGCTTTTGAAAGATTGCACTTGGAAGAGATTTAGTGAAAAAATCTGCAAGATTCTCATTGGAACGGATATGTTAAATATCAATTTCACCACCCCTTTGAAGATCACGGGTGAAGAAGAATTTTTAGTGAAATATGCTTTGTTTGATCACCCTTGATGTACCCTTCCTTTAGTAGGGTAATACATGCAGCATTATCCTCATATAGGATTGTCGAGATCATTTTTTATAAAGATAAACCACAAGTTGTTCGTATGTGATGTATTATTGACCTCAACCAAACACATTCTCGACTTGCTTCATGTATTGTAAGAATTTCAGCATGGTTAGAAGATGTAGCTGATATAGACTGCTTCATAGATCGCCATGAAATAGCTGCACCTCCACATGTAAACAGATAGCCAATTTGTGATTTACCATCATGTAGTTCAGACAAAAATCCAACATCTACATAACCAACCATTTCGTACTTTGATTTATTTGAGTAGAATATCCACATATCCATAGTGCCTCTTGTAACTCTTCAGGAGTTCCAATGATGTTGATATCATCCATATAAACAGCAATTATAGCAAACTCACTTCCAGATTTTTCATAAATATGCATGGGCATATTTGATCATTTATATATATCCTTCTTTCAACAAATATTCATTAAGACGATTATACCACATGCGCCCTGATTGCTTCAGGCCATATAGGGACTTATTCAACTTAATTGAGTATTGTTCTCGAGAACTAGAATTCGATATTTCTGGCTCTTTAATTCCTTCAGGGACTTATGCTTCTGGCACTTTATGTCCTTCAAGGATTTGTGCTTCTGGCACTTTAAGTCATTCAAGGATTTGTATTTCTGCACTTTTAGTCCTTCAGGGATGTGTGCTTGTGGCACTTTAAGTCCTTCATTTAAAACCATGCTAATCAAATAACGAAAAGTAGTCGCATCCACTATAGGTGAATACGTTTCTTCATAATCGATACCGAACCTTTGTGTAAAGCCTTGGGCTATAAGATGTGCATTGTATCTTACAATTTTACCCTTAATTTCGTTTCCTCACAAAAACCCATTTATATCCAACAGGTTTGACATCTTTTGGTATAAGGACTATAGGTCCAAAATTTTTTCGTTTTTCTAATATTTTAATTCTGCCTTAATGGCATCTTTCTATAAGGGCCAATCTTTTCTCTGTTGGCATTTACTAATGGATTTTGGCTCTTGATCCTCATTATTATTTATTACATCATATGCTACATTATAAGCAAAGATGTCGTCAACGTTGACTTCATTTCGGTCCCATCAGATTCCATTTATTGATATCTCATTATTTTTACATATTTCAGGTACATGTGTCTCTTCTGAGACAACCACATTCTCTTCTGGAGATGACTCTTCTAGAGGTGGCTCTTCTGAAGCGATTATCTTTTTTTAATTATTCTCGATTTGACCATCTATATTTTTTAACTCCTTTTCTTTTTTGAGGATTTTTATCTTTGAAACCGATTGGTCTTCCACGCTTCAGGCTAATTTAGACTCATTCATAATAGGTTATCCTTCAGGGACATTAATTCTGATAGAAGCATTGGTAGTTGGGACATGTGACTTTGTTACTCTTTTTGGATTAGTAAATGCTTCTGACATTTGATTAGCTAAATTCTGTAAATGAATTATCCTTTGAACTTCCAGTTCATATTGTTTTGTTCGAGGATCAAAATGAGCCAACGATAATTCATTCTAGCTAATTTCTATACCCAACTGCTTATTTTCTCCCCCTGATGCTGATGAAAGTAATTCATCACTCGGCAAACCGTGCCATAAAATTCATAACTAGCATATATTTATTGGGTTTTATATGCACATATATTATACACCCAAAAGTAGGAGATATTAGATTCTTGATAAAAAAACCTTTGCAAGGGGGAAAACTTTCGATAATTTGTTGGCCTCATGCGAATTAACAATGATGCATACAAATGGCTAGTCCCTAAGCAGAATATGGGAGATTATATCTCATGTAAAAAGGTTGCAACCATTTAACCAATCATTCTGCTAGTCCATTTTGCATATAAACATGAATTACAACATATTCAATATCAAGTCCAAGGGACATGCGATCCTAATTAAGGCTAGTGAAGTAAATTCATTAGCACTATCTAAATAGCGTTTTGTAATTGGATAATCAGAATAATATACTCTTAACCATATCCGTTGAGCAAAGGATCTTACAAACTTCAGGTTGCAAGAAGATAATAAACAAACATGAGACCATTAGTTGATGCATCAATTAAAACCATATGGTAACTAAATGGTTCACCATGTGGGTTTATCGTCCTACAAATGTATCCTTGTATCCAATTTGTGAATGTGAGAGACTCACATTGTATTTAACTTTATGAGGATCTAATAATCTATTTCCCATTGGAACATGCAGCATACGAGAAACAGTTGTACCTATTTACACTTCTGGGTATATCCACATTTATTCTCAATCATTTCTCGCATTGTAATTGAACTGGAATGGTCTAACCAGCCATGCCAAACATTAACTTCATCAATAAACTTCTTTTTACATTGACAAAATGCTGGTTTGTATTAATTAGTAAACTTATGGTTTACCATCTCATTCATCAGTAAACTGATGGTTTGCATGTTACGCATTAAATTCATCAGTCTCAGTAAATTTTTGGTTTACTATCATATGGTTTTAAACATGCTAATATACAAAGCCAGAGAAAAATGAAGGAACTTGAAATGTAAAAATAAATAGATATAAAACCAACAATAACATAAATAAAATTTACAGTGGAAGAATATACATACATATATTTATATATTTATAGTGCTATAAGTATAACAATAATTAAATGAATATAGCTTCTGGCTATCTTATAAGTTAGGAAAAATATATGGCTTCCACCATACGATATTAAAATAAGAGATCAAGGTTATATAACTTTTGGTCATATATCTTTTATTTCCATTAATTTGGTATCCATTTCTACAGATATCATGAAACTTAATAATTTTCTGATAAATTGGTTCTTCCGGAGCTTTCAATGCATATCCAATTTGTTGATTGTGCACCAATATTACCCTTTTATATGGTTCTTATCAATTCTTCTCCACTTCAGGTGGAATTCAAAGTCACTATGATTCTGACCACGCCAACGCCCACGATTGTAGCCATAACTACGCCCACATCCAGGGCCATAATTAGAATTCTTCGTCACTACATTCACTTTTGGGAATGAAGTTGAGTCAGTTGGACGGGATTCATGATTTTTCAATGAAAAAACTCATTGTTTTGCTTAGCCACAAGGAGGTAAGAAAGTATATTTCTTCAAACTTTTTTCACAATATTGTTACTTCAGGAGCAATTTGGATGAGCCTTTTAGAAAGATAACCATCTTCAAGTGGTTATATATTTCCTTCACATTGATCCAAAGAGCAAATGGATCTTTATGGTCAAATATTCGATTGAGACATTTATGGTGGCAAAACATAAATCATATATTGAAAATAAATATGTCTTTCCAGTAATATGAAAAGTCACAAACTTAAATCTACCAATCATAGTAAAAATTAAGGTAATAAAGGAAATTCTTTGAATATGAAATGCAATATAACAACATAAATAAAAGAAACTGATGTTGATAGTTAATCTCATGCCTTCAAGACAATCAAAATTAAAACTTTATGGCTTCAGACCATTTTTTATTCTCATGGTTTCAGGCCAATTAATCAGATAAGGATGAGAAGTTAATGACATATAATTTCATAATAGAAAATCAAGGCTACAGAATTTAATAATATAAAGAATAAAAGCTCTATAGCTTATGGCTATATAATCTTATAATAGAAAATTAAGACTATATGACTTCTAGCTATTTATCAACAGGATAAAAGGTTTATATGGCTCCCAACTATAAGATATAATATAAAAATGCATATGGCTTCTGGCTTTGGAATCAGAAGAATATGGCTTATGGCCATAAAATCTCAAAATTAGATAATTAAATAAATATGGCTTCAAGACATATTATATTAAAATCAAAAATAAAAGAAATATGACTTCTGGTCATATAATATAAAATCAGAGGTGCATGACCGCTGGCCATACTAAAATAACAATATTAATAATATATATATATATATATATGAACTTGTAAATGAGATTATAATAAGAAAGCAATAATAATCTCATGGCTTCATGCTATTTAATGCCAAAATGAGGGATTAAGTTATATGGCTTCTGGCCATGTAATTTCATAATAGAAAATAATGTTATATGGCTTCTAGCTATTTACTAAGGTAGAACATAAAATTTATAGCCTTTTACCTTTTATCTTCAGGATAAAAGTTATATATGACTTCTAGCCATAAGATAGAATATAAAATGTAAATGCTTTTGGCTATATACCATATAAAAGTAAGAGCTTTCGGGATAAGATATAAGAGAATCATGGAAGAAGAGATGAGAGAGTAATGCAATTCTTATTCACTTTCTCTATATAATTCATCAAGTATAAAACCCTATTTATAGGTCTCTCAGAATGAGCTTCAAGGGTCATGAACAATTAATAGTACAATTAATGAATATTAATTGTGACTCTTCGTATATTGAATAACTCTTTCGTTTTTCTGTAACAATTCATGTATAACATTTATGATGCAGAAGGTCAAGAGTTAATGGGCATCCACTTATTTAATATATTTATAACTAATAAATTAATGAATTTATCCTAGGGCATATGTTTTGAAACTAGAAACCGAACAAGCTCTTAATTGAGGGAATGTACATTGTAACTAAAAAATAACTAATAAATTAATGAATTTATCCGAGGGCATGATTTGCACGTATTTTATTAAAATTTTAATTTTTAATATATAAGTGGTGATTTTACGAAAGCCCACAATGTTTTACATTAAAATAAAATAAAAAAGGGTGTGTATATAAAATAAAATTAATAATTCCATTAAACATATCAAATCTCATGCTCAATGATTGTTTGTTTTTTTCAAAAGAAAATGTCTTATTATCATACCAAATGATTCTAAATAAAATACAGCCAAATGAATCTAAAAAAAATGTCAAGTATCTTTATAAAAACACCTTTATTAACAATGCATATAATCTCTCTGTAAGCATGAGTGATCACCACTTTTTCAATTCCTGGGAATAATAAACCTAAGTTCATCTACCACATCCTTAAAGGGGTGGTTATATTGTTCATTTGGATTAGCAGAAGAAACTATTTTTTCAACGTAATTTACGATTTACAAGGTAAATATGCTATAGACATTTTGTCTCGATATGCGTAAATATGCTTTACCAATGCTCTCAAACGTGGCTAATATAGTTGCAACCCCTTATAGAAAAACTTAATTGCTGCTATACAATCAGTTTGTAAAACAACACTTTGAAAACCCTTAAACCAACATCTACTTAGTGATGCTTAATGTATCCTTCACATCCGCTCCTGCCGTCTGCCAAGCCGATCCCATCCATGGCTAATTGATAAAAGTTCGAAATTTCATTTAACACTTAACACTCATGCCTTTTATTTTTCATTTAACAAAAAACCAAATTTTAAAATAGAACCGCCTTTTGGCTCCTATGGATAATGGATTTATAATTATAGAGTGCTCTCTTTACAATGAATTAAAAACCGGATATGATCGATCAGGTTGATCGGAGAACTGGCAACTCGGTCACCTGATCAGTCTAGTCATGCCCCTAACCCGTGATTTTTGGACTCAGGGTAAACGGGTTCTAAATCGGGTAACTTGAGGCAAATCGGTGATAACCCAGATCATGCTCATTTTAAAAAATATAATTTTTCTTTATTTGTTGTTTTAGCGAAATTATATTACCTTTAACTTGATTTATTGTATTAATTTGTCATCATATTAATAATTTCTTACTTTTATTTTTTGAATTACTAAATCAAACTACCACTAACTGTTAGATATTTTATTTTAATTCTTCGTTATTTTATAACTTTTGATGGATTCTAAGAATAAACTGATATTCTCAATATTAGATTTTATTATTTCTACAATTAAACATTTGTGTGAGACATTATAAACCAAATTATTACGTATTGAATATCCTTTTTATTTAAATATTATAATATTAATTTACTCATATTTAAATATTAATATTTTTATTAAATCATACTATTATGATATAATCAATTTGACCCATGAAGTATTTCTGATTTGACTCATTAATCTTTAATCCATTTTCGTTGGTTTAATTTTCAATACCTTACTCTTTTGACCGCCAAACCCGCCCCATTTTGACACCCTTTATTGTTCTTCCCGCCAATTTCCCTTTTCCCGCCAACTGCTTGGTGGACCTCACGACATCAATCACTAGATATTTCTTTTAATGGTTTATTTCAAGGAAAAAATTAGAGAAAATTCCGTTATGAAAACAAAATTTATAAATTTTGAGATATTTTACGGATTTTAAGATGGTTTTATGAATTTTAAAATAATTTTTATAGATTTCAATATTATCATATTAACTTATTTACAATCAACTATGGATATTCTTTTATAAAAAGTATATTATTTTAATATGATTGAGCTGACTCCAATTTAACCCTTCATCCAGTACTTAACAGGTAGAAGTGAATTCAAGTTTAGTGCTACTTATACACAGAGAATAAAGTAGTTTTTTTAAATATTATTCTATACTTATAGTATTCTTAATTTTTATTTCTAATATTATTTATTTTGTAAATAGTTTATTTTCTCGTCATGCTTTGTGTTTTTGGTTTTGGTTAAACACATTAAAGTAATGATTAAAGAGCTCAATTGGATCCAATCGGTTGGACTGTCTAGTGATTCAATTCATACTTGAAAAAAAACCGTGTTCATGATTGAGTTGGATTAGTTGAGTCAAATATGTAAAGGAGATTATCTCGTAAGTCGATGTAAATATGTGAAAGAGATTATTTCGTTTTCTAGAAAAACATTGTCGAACGTATGTTCCGCTCCCTGTAAGCTCAGTCAAACGGAGCCACTATCGTTAGTCCGTTTGAGAATGCGGTGGAGAAGTGCTTTTACAATTTGAAAGGTAAATATGTGAATAAAATTATCTTAATTTGAGGAAAGATACCGTTAAACGTACGCTTGGGGAGCCTAAACACTCTCATAAAGAGGCACTGAATCTGAAATGAGATTGGCAATAGGAGTAGTTTTAAAAATACTGATAAGGTTTTGAGCCAGAAAGAAAAAATGTTGAAAAAAATAAAAAACCTTATAAAATATTTAAAAAAAATATTTCATGTATTTATAAATCAGTGTGTTATTATTAAATTTTTATTCAATTTAAATACTACATCACCAATTGAACCGCCGGTCTAATAAAATTGAACCATGAACCGAAGACTCATTGGCCTTTTTGGTAACATCCGGTCCACTTTGAAACATTGGATTGAAAATTTGAAATTGAAAATAAGTTGGATTTTTTGAGTCAAAGTGGGCCCCTCCTTCTTTTCTCCCCCAATCAATTAATTGCCTTTTGTTTGTTTTTGGCAGAGTTCATGGATGAGAGCCACTTCATCACCCCTCGCAAGATTCTCTCTCTCATCGAGATTACTTAAAGGGCACATTCGTCATTTCGCCTTGGGTTGCTCAGTTGTTCTGTTCCGTGCTCTTCACGAAATTTGCTCATCGAATCGGGTCTTAAACGAATAATGGCTTCGTTTGGAAAC
Organism: Vachellia pachyceras; assembly: GCA_025593235.1. Lineage (NCBI taxonomy): Eukaryota > Viridiplantae > Streptophyta > Magnoliopsida > Fabales > Fabaceae > Vachellia > Vachellia pachyceras. The sequence goes on along the minus strand of JANTPZ010055605.1, from coordinate 1,385 downwards.
TCGTTGAGAAAACGGATACAGATTTTGAGGTACTTTATGTGAGAGGAATTTTATCTCGGCTTGCGTAAGAATGGGTTTGGGGAGCCAAAAAGGGCTCCCCAACATGTTTTCAAACGTAACCAATGTGTGTTTGAAAATTCTGTTGAGAGAAAATAGTTCCGTTAAAAAATGAATTTACAGATTTTTAGATGATTTTGTCTCGATTTACATGTATCGTTGGGGAAATGAAGTTTCTAAACAAGCACATAGTTTGGAAGAATATTAACTATGGAAGTTACTTTTCCAATATGATTTTTATTCTACTAGATCTATGTGTAAGATGAATTTTAACTCGATTTAGATAAATGCGTTTCTTTTTTTCTTAGAACATTTAGTATCATAGAGCAAGCTATCTTTCAGATATATCAATGGTTAGATTAATCCAGACTCCATCGGATTCTCCAATTAAAAGTAAATTAGCTTGTCACGGATTTTAGATTTTATCCAAGTACACACATTTTTTCAGAAAAACTATTATAAAGACAAAACTTAAGTTTAAAACCTAGATTTTGAAAAAGTTATTTTTTTATTAAATCATACTTTCTTTCATAAATATTTTTTGTACATCAAACACGAAGACATAAAAATATATTATATATCGAAAGCATGTGAAAAGTACTTTAGTGTGTTGCAGTCATCACAAGATACTTTAACGTGTTGAAACATAGGGTCCGTTTGAGAACGTGATGGAAAAGTATTTTTACGTAAGTCAAGATAAATATATGAATAAGATTATTTTATTTTACAAAAAATATTGTTAAACGGGCTTTTGGGAAACGTCGCCAAACATAACCCTAAAATAATACTTTGAAATACTGATTACACTACAATATATTTTAGGATATTAAATGTATTTAAAAAAATATTTTAAAATGTTAATCCGGCTCGTCGTCATTTGCATCCTACTTTTAACGCGCTCGTTTTATTTGGCATCCTCACTACATGACCGCCTTTGCAAGGAATAGCTACCGATCCTTATCCTTTTCATATGGAATATTCTAAAATATAAAAAAAATAAATAGAAAAAATATGAATATAAGCAAAATTTCTTCATTTCTTGTTCAGAAATACGCAAAACTTTGTTTAGATCTTCACAAATTAAATAATACTAATTTAACCAGAAACATACTATTAAATAATAAATAATTTAACAAATTATAAATAGGTGGACTATATAAATTACTCAAAACCTAAGCATGGCCAACTTGTCAATCATAATTTTTATTAAATAGGTTTTTCAGCAAGACAAGATTTAAGCTATTTTTTGAAAATTTGAATTTATATGTGTAAGTATATAAATATACTTTTTACCAAAATTACAGAAATAGGATTTTTGTTAACGGTTT
>JANTPZ010055599.1:0-11546 GCA_025593235.1 Vachellia pachyceras | reverse complement strand
AGAGGTGTTGTCAATACAGCGCATGGTGTTGTCAATGCAGCGCATGGTGTTGTCACGTGACAACCCTTGACAACACCATGAGCTAAATTGACAACACCTCTGGGACCATTTGATAAATATTTTAAAACTTGGGACCATTTGATAAATAAGTCCCTTATGTGGGACTCAACAGTAAATTTCCCGTTGTTTATTAAGTAACCCAACAAAACCAATCATGAAGCAAAAAAAAAAATTGAAAAGAGAGGATTAGAGGAGTCAAAAAATCATTGTTTCATTATGCGAAAGTTGGTGAGCGATGGAGCCTCTGTTTTTCACTTTGCCAAAGGAGAGTGTTGGGGTTGACATTAGGAGAGCTAGTAACGTGAAATCATAATGAATGTGGACAATAAGCTAAATTCTTTGCTTTCTGATAACCATTAACACTAGTTGCAGGCCAAAAAAAAAAGTGTCAAGCTCCATTTAACACCCTGAAATACTTTTAAAGATGCATTCAATTCCCTAAGATATTTAATGATACAATTTTGATCATAACATATTAAAAATAGAACAATTTCACTCCCAAAACTAATTTAAGGTTAACACTGTTTGTTTTTTTAATGTCCCACCTATATGTGTGTTTGAGAATCCGTTAAAAAATGATTTCACACAAACTGATATAAATATGTGAGAGGGGTTTTGTCTCGACCTGTACATTAGTGATTCCTAATGTGATTACCAAACATGCAATATAGCTCTTTCGGCTTCTTCCACGGGCCTTAAACCCTTCACCAGATCACATAAAGAAGGAAACGCACCAAATAGCTGATGCAAATAATCATGCCAAAGAAGTCTGAAACAACTTTTCATTCAGTAATAAAAATCTAGGTTGTCCATGGGTAACATGGATTAGCCCGAGTAGGGAGGGACGACTTGAAGCGACCTAAGCTGAATTTTAATTGATTGTGGATCACTTTGCCATTTCTAGTATCTAGGTTTTTAATTTATGTATAAAAGATTCTGTTTAGTGCAGAATTTCATCAATGAATCATGAATGTTACTGCTTATGTTTCAGTTTGGTGTTATGACAATGTCTTGCATTTACCAGATTAGTTGAATCTTGCCCTGTTTATGTACATGGCAAAGTAGTTTAAAATGTTTGAGCTGGTGTAAAGATTTTTTCTGAAGCTATTGGGACATAGTGAAGATGGTAAACTGTGAAAATCTTTCCTTTATTGATGTTGCAGATGAAAAAAAAGGTTTAAGTTCTATCACTTTAGTAACTGTAATAGTAAAGGCTTAAATTTCAGTTGTAATGTCTATAAGAAGACTTTTCTTATGCTATTCTCACTTTTCAGGCAATTTATTTTATTTTCACAAGTAAATATAAGAACTTTAAGCTTTTAGCTTCAAGAGATTGTCTCAATGCCAATATTTTTTGTTGAAAGAAACTTGTCTGTCTCTTTAGTTCATTACCTAACATTTTGTTGGGTTTTTCTTTGTAGTTCATGAATGTTTGTTGTTAAGGTAGTTTTTGAAATAGAAGCATTTTTTGGTTTACAAAATGAGAAAATTGTTGTCACTAGGTTATCTTGACCAGGATTTTGATATATAATCTATTCAGTCATTGACTTGAACTCTAAGAAGTTTTACAAAATGAGGAAGTTTTACACAATTGCTTGTTCGATACCTGAGCTTAATTTTATGTTCAGTCTATAAGACTAATTTCTGTCTACTTATCAACTTTTCCCAACTTTCTATTTGAATAATTTTTCTTGTCTGTGCAGATTCTCTGCAACTCAAAATCTTGCTTTCTTGCTGCTGCGGATGATAGCAGTGATGCGAAGGTATCTCATTATTATTCATCCTTTTCTTTTTTATATTTAAGAAATATCCTTTTCATATATCATTCTTGCTTTGAACTAAATATGGAAGAGTTGAAATTTTGGAATTTATGGCAAAAATGGTTCAATTTAGGGACAATGAGACATACAAGTGGATATGGTGTTAATTAACCACCTTGAGCAATTATATCTAAAGAATGTTTCGATCTAGCCAATATCTAGTTTTTGAATAATTGAGTTAGGAAGTTTTCTCCAATCTCCATTATTTTTTTACTTTAAGAAAAGCTGAATCTCTCTCTTGCCTTTAAATTTATGGAAAGCTGATTTGCATCATTTTTCATGTTTTAACTGTTACTTGATACCTCTTTGGCAGATAATTGATATTCGCCAACAACGTTTATGTAAAACACTGCGATCTGGCCATTCAAGTGTATCCTTTTGTTTACTTGCTTATACCATACAACCTTGTCCTTTCCCGTGGCTTCCCTAGATAGACTAATAGTGAAAAGAAAAATAGTACTTTCTATTGTAGTCTTTCGCGGGCTTTTTTTTTTTTTTTTTTGAGTGACATTGAAGTATCGGTGTGTACTATTTGTAACTTTTGATAATCCACATCTATGAGAATCATTTAGTTATGTTGAATTTTTTTTTTGGAGATATTTTCCATGTATTTGTTGCCTCTCCTTTGCCTTTGGTTCATGTCCTTTCATATCTCTGCTGCTTGCACACGCCATAGCAACATCACCATTGATGCCCTGCAATGTTGCCATCAAATTTTATCCTGATCTGTCACTGCATTATATCGCACAAATTTGAATAGTATCATTGCCTAAAGCCTTTTTTTTTTTTGCCTTGTATATTTGACCCCATTCCAGATTAGTTTGTGATTGGGTTAGACAATTTCCTAAGGCTTTTTTTTTTGTTGGATGAGATCTTTTCTCTTTTGCAATACTTCTTGTTGATTAATCTTGATCATCTTGTTTTTCAACATCATAGAAAAGACTGATATGCATCTACTTGAGTCATTCTGAATGGTCGTAGCTATCATTCCTGGTTAAAAGGTATAAATGGGTTTTTTAAACGATTATAGATTCACTGAGAGCTTTTTCATCTTATCCAAAATCCTCGATCTGATATAACCCACTCATGAACTAACTAGTTTGCAGAGGGGTGAATTGAACTTGTGAAAGCTGTAGTTGTTTCAATGTTGGATGGTTATTACTATGCTTAGTTCATGCTGTGGTGAATTGGGTTGAGATGCTAATGACATTGTTTTAGGAGGATGGCAGTGATGCTGATGTGGCATGTGTGAATTGGGGAGCTTTGGAAGGATACAGAGGAAAACAGAACAGAAGTAGAAATGACAGAAAGAAGTCTAAAAAAGAAGAGCAGACCATCATATCTAAATGATTCTTGGTGGGATGAATCATTAGAGATTTAAATTAGAGAGACATGCATTGTTACCATAGAGTTTGGTTCTGATCCAGGGATAAAATAGAATTTTAGAGAAAAGAAATGAGACTAAGTGAAGAATCTTTTGAATCTGAATTGTTCTGCTCTTCATTGAGCATATAGAACTTCTAATATTTGAGAAAGGCTAATTACAAAATAGGTAATACAATAAGTACAATTAACCACAATTTATATGCTGGGGGTCAATCTAAACTGAATAGATTAACTTGTATTGACAAGCCTTAACTCGATTTTCAAAGGCCGAATATGTTTTGCAGGCCATTGGCCCTTTGCACCTCACTTTTCTTGTTTCCATTTTTTTTAATTATCATTTAATTTCAATGGTTGGTTTTATCATCTTTTTTTTCCCATATGTTTCATAATGTTACCTTGATCCTTCATTGCTAGATTTTTAGCAGTGGGCAATTTCTTCCTTGGAGATCTTGGGCATGCTGTGAGTTTTAATAGCCTACATATTACATGTTGCAATAAGATAGGGAAGAATTAGGGAGATGAAATACATGCAGGACTGTTAATTTTTGTAGCGTGGAATTAATCTAACAAAATAATAAGGGTAGAAAATCAAATTAAAATGGATTAATCGTTAATTGTTCCTAAAATAATTAATTGCTCAGCCATATAAGTAAAGCTTGCTTTTTCCCCATTTTTGATATCCCTTTTAATACTTGTAATTATCAAGAAGCTTGCATTAGGACCAACGCCTATCGTAAATTAAACGGTCTATTGAAGATAGCTAGAAAATGTAAGCATAATAAATTATTTACATGATTGTTGAAGGGTGTTGGGAGCTGTGTACTAAATATGGGAACATTTTACCATGAAGATTTACATTTTGGTTCATCATATTGTTAGCAATTAGCGTACTCTGTTAAACTTAATTCGATTGATAAGTATTTATGTTTTGAGTATTTACTTTGTCAACAACACAAAAGAGCCCTATCCAATATTTTAAGAAATTTCTACGATAACAAACAAACCATTTGTTACAAATAAGTAATGAAATAAAAAAATTCCATGAAAAATTTTTTAGTTTTTATTTTTGAGTAAGCAACATACTCCATTTTTTTCTGACTCCTTTTGTACTTTGTAACTTGTATGTAAAAGACAAATGTCAATTGCAACCATACATAGAAACTTTGAAATTAATTGTTTGATAAAATTTAAATAAATTTCATTACTCCCGTGACACTTTTTTGTCATTTTTTGGTAAATTTATAATATAAAAATAAGTATAAATGCTATTCTGTTTTTATATTTGACTTATACAAACAGGAATCAATAAAAAAGTGATAAAAAATTCTTACATAAAAAATAAATAAAAATAAATACATCGTAATTTTTGTGGAAATTATGTAATAATTATTCTTTATTTATACGTTTAGCTCAAAAATTAAATTATTGACTTCAGTCTTGATCTCAGTGACGCAAGGAGACAGAAATAATGACCATAATTCTCTTTTCCTTTGAAGTAATTAGAGATATCCTATAGCTGCCTATACTTTTTTTTCATCTTTTATTATAATTACTTTGCCTTTAAAACTCGAGAGTCCCATGCCTTATGTAAATCAGTGTTTGAAGAAATTCCAAAGGAACAGACAAATTAAACCATTTCTAGCAAATAAGTAATCAAATAAAATACCATGAAAAAAATGGTTCACTCTTTATATTTGAACAAGCGATGTCTATGCCAAGGGTCTTTAGTTTAGTTTTAAATGGGAAGTTTTGGGATGTAATTCCAAAATGGGTATATAGCAGGAATGTGTTTGACTTTTCCTTTGCCACGTGGAAGGGCTATATTTGTGGTAAAATTAAAAAAACAAGTTATGTATATAATACACAATTTATGTAAAAGTTACGAGCTTGTTTGGATAACGGTTGAGAAAAGTAGTTTTTGTCCAAAATGTATTTTAAAAAATGAAAATTTATTTATATAAACGCGGTAAAAATGGCTTTTAATAGAAAATTATTTAAAAGAAAATGAATTTCATTAAATAATATATATAAATATTCTTTTATATTGTGATAAAATTAGGAGAAAAATAAAATGATAAAATATTAGAATGTTTCGGGTCACGAGTTAATATATTTAATTCACGACTTGTAGTGTTTCACATAGTAATTTAAAATGTTTAGATCACAACTTGTAATGTTAAGGTTTCAATTTAGAATGCATTTTAGACGGAAGAAGTTTTTTTCTCGTTCTTGCCAAAATATATTTTGGACACAACCTCTCTGAAACACATAGCAGCTGCTGGAAAATGCATTTTGGATTGGGAATGCATTTTGGTTCTCCAAAATGATTCCCAAGCAGATCTATAAGTGTTCATTTGAACTATTCATTTAAATCCCTATCATAAAACATTTCATAGAAGGAATGAATAATCAAGTGAGATATGCCCATTTAGAAACGCGGTAAAGAAGTTCTTTTACGCAAGCTTATGTAAATATGTTGAGGAGATTATCTCGTTTTACGGAGAAACACTGTTGAACGTGAGTTTGACTTTTGAAAACGTTGTTCTAAACAAACCCATTACTTAACAGTGGGTCCAAAAAAAAGAATTGCACTTAGGTCCTAAATAAGGAAAATATTATCGTGATTAATAGACAGTTTTTGTACGTAGAACAAATGTACAAGATTTCAAGACAAGAATTTTAACTAATATCGTGATATTACTATCAGTAAGAATTTAAAATATGAGTTAAGTATTTTTGAAACATATACATTATTTGAAATCTTGACTTTGGTAAAATAAAACAAATAGTTTATTTGAGAGGTCCCAATTAACAACATGAGATCCTTGTATTAACAACACCATACGCTGTGTTAACAACACCTTATGTTGTTAATGCGACATCTCATTAAATATTTTCCTCCATGGGACCATTCCTTAAATACTTACTTATTTGGGACTTAAAGACTAAATTTCCCAAATTCCTTCTATTTGTACTGTGGTTACCTAGAAGTCTTCTAAAATCACTTTGGTTCAAGTGGAAAGGTCCGGGGGAAGGGTGATAAGTCATGTTCTACTAAGTAAGGTTGACTATATAAATCATACCACGTTATTATATTTTGTTACGCATCATATCCTCAAATTTGTTATTAACCAAAATGAATCTATTGGGTGGTAACAAAAAAATCATTATTTAAAAATATGATGGTTAATAGATAATTTTATTTTAGATTTTATATCCATTAAAATAAATTTTTTAAGTAAAAAATAAAATATGAACCATCTAAATCAAATTTGAACTATCAAAATTTAATAGATTGGGAGAGTTCATCACTTTTAATAAGTAAACTAGCCAATTTCCGTTAGGATCTTCTATACTTTTATTAACATGGTGCACTTCTTGATGAGTAGGTTGAGTTAAGCAAAATGCTTAACAATATAACCAAATCCTTTCACCTCAGTGTTACTTTTTAGGGAGGATTTTTATGTTGAAAGTCAAATAGCAGATGACCTTCATCCTTTGTACAAATAACCTAAGTGGCCAAGTAAACATGACTTGATTTTCATTCATATTTAGTAGGGAGAGTTAATTATATCTAAATCGTTTATATTTAATTTAAATGGTTGAAATTTAACTTTTTTAAAATGGTGACTCTTTAAACAAATAATGGGGGTGTTTGGCAAAACGGTCAAACACTCCAAAATCACGTTCAACAGTGTTTTTCCGCAAAACGAGACAATCTCCTGCACATATTTGTCTCGGCTTGTGTGAATAAGCCCATAAGTACTTCTCCACCGCTTTGCCAAACGGACTCAATAATTAAAAAATTATTTTTATTTTAAATTTGACATTGAAATAATTTTTTAGAAAAATATAGCCTTACGAGGAATTAGATCCGGAGGGTCAAATATTAAGTGCTTGTTTGTGAACGATTAATTTATATTCAAAAGCATGTTCAACAGTGTTTTTCTGTAAAACGAGATAATCTCCTTCACATACTTGTCTCGATTTACGTAAAAGTACTTTTTCTACCATATTACCAAACAGACTAAGTGTTCCATGCATGTGACAATCCCAAATGTAAGATATTTTCAAATTTTCTTATCCCTTTCGAGCTGAACAACTATCCCATGACCCAGGCTTCTCTCAGTCAGTCGTCACATAAACCTCATGGCTGTATGTCTGGCGTACCCACATTGAGACCCCACACGCTTAAGGCTTCTTTGGAAGATCTTCTCAGAATAACTTTTACGAATTCTGACGTAAAATCTAGATTTTGGAGAATAGTTTTTAAGGATTTCGAGGCAAAATTTAGGTTTCAAAAGATTGTATTTGTGAAATTATTAGCTTTTACGGAGTTTGAGACAAAAAGTATGTATGAAAGAAAAGAAAGAAAAAATAGAAAATAGAAAATTTATTACGAGAAAGATGTGATTTGATAAGAAAATAGCTTTTTCAAAACCTAGGTTTGAAATTGAAGTTTCGTATCCAAAAATAACTTTTCTAAAAAATATGAGTATTTGGATAAAATCTAAATTTTCGGGTAAACCTAAATTTTAGGTAGAGAAAGTAAACAAGCACTTGATGACTTTCAGACCCCACATGCATTCATCTTTCTATCTTCCTCTTGAAACCAAAGGCCCCAACTGAATGAAGGGTTGTACGTGGGTCCCATAATTCATCAGTGCCTAAGAATTGGCTCGTGTTTGCTGTGTCCTTCCCCCCAGTCTTCATATCTGCTTATTCTTTCGTAGTTTCATATTTTGCTTCTGCATTTTTCGTTATTTCTCTGCTTCTTCTTAAACACTTTCTCAGAAATTTCCTGGTTCTTGTGATACCCGTTATGTTGCTTCTTTTCCATATGCAGAAAAGCATTTTTAATAATTCCTGTAACTTGGTGGCCAAATAAGCAATTTTAATTTTTAATTCACATATAGGATGATTTGGTGATAGGGTGGCTTCATAAGAATAGCTTTTCTTATAAAATGTGAAAAGATAAGTATGGTGTTTTAATCGAATCAAAATAGTCGTATCTAGTTTAATTGAGGGATTGAGTTATAAATGGATTAAAAATTGAATGATTAAAAAATTTAAAATCACTTTGGTTCAAGGGGATAGATTCGGGGATAGGGGATCAAAGTCATGTTCTACTAAGTAACGGGGTGTTTTGCAAAGCGTTTGAACACTTCAAAAACAAGTTTAATAGTGTTTTTTTTGTAAAATGAGATAATTTTTTTTACATATTTATCTCGTAAATGGTAAAAGCACTCTCGACTGCTTTTTTCAAATGGACTATCATGAGACGTTATTATATTCTGTAATACATTAGATCCTTAAATAAATATTAACCAAAATGTATCTGTCAGGTGAATCTCGGTTTCTACCCCACAATTCAATCGAATTTTACTTTTTAGAGAGGATTTTTACGGTGAAAGTCAAACAGCGATGTGCCTGTTTGGAAAGCCATTTTTCCAAACGGTACACGTAAATCGAGATAAAACCATCTCGAAATCTGTAAAATCCATCTTGAAATCCATAAAAACCATCTTGAAATCCGTAAAACCATCTCGAAATTCCCAAAATGCCTCGAAATCTGTAAAATCCATTTTCTCAACGGAGTTTCTAAACAAACACGATGGCTTTTATCCTTTGTACAAATAACCCAAGTGGCCAAGTAAAAAGGATTTGATTTTCATCACTCAAAGATTTAACTTTTTTAAAATGGTGCGTTTTTAAAAAAATAATAGTTAAGATATTGTTTTTGTTTTAAATTCTGCATATTGAAATAATTTTTTAAGAAAAATATAATTTCTAAAAAAATAAATCCGGAAGGGTGAAATGTTAATGCCCTGTTTGGTAAGATGGATTTAGGCATATGAAAATGGAAATGGAGCCCAATTCCATCACACAAACATGTTTGGTAGGATGGAAATGGAATCCAATTCCATTTCGATATCCACCAAACTTCAGTTTTACAATTTCATCTATCAACCTCAGTTTTGCAATTCTAGGTCCATGGAACCCATATCCACCAAACCTCAGTTTTACAATTCCATCCCACAACCTTAGTTTTGCAATTCTAGGTCCATGGAACCCATTTTTGCTCTTGCACATCCCATTCGTCGCCTTTGACTATGACAGCACCAGCGAGCATGACAGTGAGCACCTCCTACCAGGAATATGGCTTCGTCTTCGACCAGTTGATATACGTTCGGAGACGGCTTCATCTTCGACCACGACGAAGATGACGAGGAAGACGGCGACCTCCGGTGATGAAGACAGCAACCTCCAGCGACGAAGACGGTGACGATAACCTCAGTGATGAAGGTGAAGACGATACATGATTTTTTGTCTTTTTTATTTTTAAATATAAAGGGCATTTTAGTATTTTTATATAAAAATGAGATTCTATTTCCATGACATACCAAACATACTTCCGTTTTTATAAAATATCAAACGTACTTATAAAACTCATATCCATTTTTATATCTACCTCCGTATTCATATACATTTCTATTTCCACCTACCAAATGACGCACAAGTATTTCATACGTTAGACAATGCAAAATGGAACAGGGTGAAAAGATATTTTCAATTTTTTTAATCCCTTTCGAGCTGAACTGTCCCATGACGCAGGCTTCTCTCAGTCAGTCGTCACATAAACCTCAGAGCTATATGTCTGGTGGACCCACATTCAGACCCAACACGCTTATTTAATCACTTTCAGACCCCACACCCATTTATCTTTCCATCCTCCTCTTGAAACCAAAGGCCCAAACTGAAGGAAGGGTCGTACGTGGGTCCCATATTGTTGAATTGACTCGTCTTTGCTATCTTCTTCCCCCAAGTCTTCATATATGCTTTTTCTTTCATAGTTTCACATTCCGCTTCTGCATTTTCGTGATTTCTCTACTTCTTCTTAAACACTTTCTTAGAAATTTCCGTGATATCCGTTTTATATTCTCTTTTCCGGATGCAGAAAAACAATATTTTTTCGTTTGTTCTTGTGGTCTCCTTTCATAATCTCATAGCGTTCCTTCTTTGCTTCTTCTTCATATGCTTTTGTACCCTTTTCATATTACAAAAATTAAAAAAACCTTTTTCCAAAATTTATTTTTTTCAGATTTACTTAACTCACTTGTAGTTTAAGCTTTTTTTGTGTGATGTAGTTTAAGCTTTTTAATTATGGGGCCGTTTAAGAACGTGATAAAAAAATATTTTTAAAAAAATAAAATAAATATATGAGGGTGATTATCCCATTTTAAAAAAAATATGGTTAGACTTACATTTAAACGTTTGGTCTCTTTTATTTTTATATTATTATCCCACGTTGTCAGTAGGGGTGAAGGGCTACGGTGAGAATGGAGCAGGCTCAGTTAAGCTTTTGCGTTTATAGACCTGCAAAAGTCTATGGACCTGCAAAGTGACTGTAGATATCATAGCAGGACCAATAATGTGTCCTTATTGGTCCCACGGATTTAGACTAAAGCAACACGTTGCTTTAAGTCCTTTGTTGCTCACACCCACTTTGACCCATGTATGCCACTTTTTGTTTTTTTGTTCACATTTACGTAATTCAATTCTATTTATTGATTAAGCATATTATTAAGCTATATCACACTGCGCGACGTTGTTTCTTTTTTTCTCCTTTTATTGCCGGTTGGTTTAAGTGCCCGTCTAGCACATTTAATTAAAAACATTAAATTTTTAATTTTTATTTTTATTCATATTTAATTTAAATTATTTTTTGTGAGAACAATGTCATGCATTAATATAGAAAATTTAATTATTAACCTGGTTAATATTTAAATTCACACTTCAGTTTTAGGAAATCTGGACAATCATCTAGAATATGTTGTATATCTTCTATCCTTTTCGCGAACACCCTCATTACAACATACGTATATGTAATAAATGAACCATCGTTTTCATTCTTTGCTCCATTATTACTTTCTAAGTGCCTGTTTGGGAAGCTATTTTTCCAAACGGTGCACGTAAATCGGGATAAAATCATCTTGAAATCTGTAAAAACCATCTTGAAATTCATAAAAACCATCTTGAAATCCGTAAAATTATATCGAAATTCCCAAAATGCCTCAAAATCTGCAAAATCCATTTTCCCAACGGAGTTCCCAAACAAGCACTAACTCAAAAACCAATTTTTTCCCATATTCAGGGCTGGTTTGGATGCTAGGTTTGAAACCTAGGTTTCACAGATTCCGAGGTAAAACCTAGGTTTTGAAATGTGATTTATGTTTGGGAAGTTATAGCTTTTACAGATTTCGAGGTAAAAAAGTAAGA
>JANTPZ010055594.1:0-12560 GCA_025593235.1 Vachellia pachyceras | reverse complement strand
CTTCAGGGAACATAGAGCATAATAAGAAGAGTGACTTGGCTGTTGAACTTGGTAAATTATCATAACTCAATTCGAGACATGCATAAGGGCTTCTCAAACCTGGTTCGACATTCGTTAGCCGGGAGTGTTTTAGTCTCCATAGTGCATACCTCCATGCTTCAATATTATGTTTTCCCTTTAAGGAGCTTCCAACTGTTACAATAGCAATTGGTAGCTCCTTGCATTCATCAACGATTTTCTTTCCCACATCATGAAACTCATCTGAGGCCTCATCGAATAGGTTTGCATGCTTCTTAAATAATTCCCATGCTTCCTCTTTAGCTATCAAAGGCAATTCAATAATAGGCTCACATTCCATAGTGGTACATACATTTCGTTGGCGAGTGGTTAACAAGATATGATGACCTTCAACAAGTGGAATGCCAACATCTTTAAGACTTAGCCACTCCCACATATCATCCAATATCAGAAGGATCTTCATATTTTTCAATCTTTCTGACAGCCTTTGTGCTCTTGTAAATTGGGTGTCATCTGGAAATTTAAAATCTATTTTCTCTGCTATTTCTTGTTGAATTTTTTCAGTATTTGGAGGTTTAGAAACAACCACCATGACAATCTTGTCGAAAAGCTTCAAATCATGCACTTTCTTGCCCACTTCCTCTGCCAAAGTGGTTTTGCCTGAACCACCCATACCATAGAGTCCAGTCATCCTATTCTTACCTTCTTTAATTGCCTCCAAAAGATGATTATAAGTTGATTTCCTTGAATCGAAAGTCATAAAGTCTTTGGAAGAGGAGTAAGTGATGGCGGGAAGTTGGGTGGGAAAAGAGAAAGAATCAAAGTGGGAATCATTTTTTAGTTCCATCAACTGCTTTGCTTTATTATCCATTTGTTTTGCCAAGGAATACCTGCGTGACATGTTGAAACAACTCTTTCCTCCACTTTCAACCTCTTGTCGCAACTTTTGCACATCCTCTAGAATAGTATCCACTTGTTTCAACCAATTCTTCACATGTAGTGTTATTTCCTCACTTTTTCTAGCAACTTGTTCCTTATGCTCCTTCACTTCATCTTGTCTTGTTTTGAGCCCATGTTCTGCATTCTCAAGCTCTTCAATGAATAGCTTGAAGTAAAACAAATAAGCAGCTCCTTTTCGAATTGGAGCCACTAGACATTCTGCAAACTTTAATCCGATTGAGATCAAAGTTTCTTCCATCTACTGCAATCACAATTCATGTTGTGGGTGATAATCCCTAATACAATTTAATGCTATTCATATAACATCCCGTCAAAATTGAAGTCCTCTGTTTCTAAATATAAGCATTGAACTCCATATTGTAACATCCTAATTTTAATTTTGTAAGGATTCAGGTAATACTAAGAAAGAATTATTTCATGATAAATAAAATAATATTATTAGAGTTCGTCTTTGAGCAAATAGTCTAAATATGTAAGTTTTAAGACCGCATATATAACAATCGATCTAATTAATTTAATAATATTTACAAACATGTCACCAGGTCATATTTTTAGACCACATACGTAAGCACATGATCTAAAAAATTCCACAATATTTACAAAAATTTCTCCAATAATATTTGTTAGATCGCATGTATAACAAACAGTCTAAATATGTTAGTTTTAAGACCGTATATATAACAAGTTATCTAATTAATTTTATAATATTTACAAACATGTCACCAGGTCACATATTTTTAGACCACATATGTAATCATATGATCTAAACAATTCCACAATATTTACAAAAATTTCTCCAATCATATTTGTTAGATCGCATATATAAGCAAGCGGTCTAAAAAATTTCATAATATTTACAAAAATGATACTAGTCATATTTTTTAAACCGCCATAGACGGTCTAAATGTCTCTTTTTCTACTAGTGAATTCATTTATTTTTATTTATCATGAAATAAAAATAACAACAGGGTGTACACCTTTCTTTTCTTTTAACCATAGCAAGGTCTCTGTGACGGGTTTATGGCTATTTATTAAATAATCAATAACTCTCTCTCCGGAATGCTCTGGAATGTTCCAGAATATTATGGAAGCCTCTAGAAGGTTCTAGAAGGTCGTGGAAGCCTCCGGAAGATTCTGGAATGTTATGGAAGCCTCTAGAAAGTTCTAAAATGTTGTGGAAGCCCTTGGAAGGCTCTGGACGTTGTGGAAGCTTCTGGAAGGATGTGGAAACTTATGGAGAGATCAAGAAGCTTAGAATATATTCCAGAATAGTATAGAAAGATATAGAATGTGTAAGATATTTCTAGGTTTGTATAGAAGTTTCTAGATGTAAAATATAAGCCGTAGGATCAAATCAATCTCCACCGTTCGTTAAGGAGGTGGAGGAGTATAAATAGGTGGTGTGTGGGTGAGTTTGTGTAGAAGTGAGAATTGAGAAGTAAGAGTGGTGTGAAGTAGAAGTGAGAAGAGTTGAGAGAGTTGAGTGATAAAGCAAAGTGTGTGTAAGTGAGGAACTTGAGTGTGTGAGAGAAATACAAAGTTAGTGTATTTCATCTCTTCAGTTTCAAATAAAAGTTTCCTTTCATTGAAGTTCCTCAATCTTTATTCAAGCTTCCTACCCAACACTATTTTCTATCATGGTTAAGCTTTTCCAAAGGTAGTTTATTCCTTCTAATCTTGATTGTGCAATAGAATTAAATGGTTCAAGTGTTTTGTGTATTGGGAAAAATTCATTTCATGTACAGTTTGACCGCGATAAAGTAATCAAGACATATGATCGACATGTAAAGTAAAGTGAGAAAGATGACAATGAAACCGTCATTTTTATTTTCCTCGACATAATTCGTTGGGTGATTGAGAACTTATTAATTCCTTTATTATTCTCCATAGAAAAATTGGAAAAAAAGAGTTTGACTATATAGTTTATTCTAATATAATCATTACTTACCTCAATTATCGTAACACAATCAGATGAATAATGCAGAAATGTCCACCAAAGTGACTCTCAAATTAAAATAAGAGATTCCCAGCTGCACGAATATAGCAAATAACAATTAATCCAATCAGTACAAACATAAGATGCATATTAAATTTTTAAAGAGTTTAAAGTCTTGAAATTCATTATCGTATAATTATTGAGAAACTGAAAGAAGGTTAAAAAAACGCTCATATGTACTTATTTTATTTTTTGTATTACCCTTTAACCAAATTTGATATGAAATTTAAAAATAAATATAAATTCATTCAAGTATTAAAAAATCAATTGGTATCAATACAGAGTAACATAAAATGCGTCTACCAAATTTGGTGCTCAATTTATGTAACCATTTATTTAATAAATTTTGTTTATATCAAAACAACACAGTTATTGAAAATTTAAATTAATTTATATCCATCATAATATAAGAAACCATCTAATAAATATCTAAATAAAATAAGGCTACGTTTAGTGCCTGCAAGCCCAGTATGCTTGTCCGATGTCGGTGAAAAAAATTGCCTGATCTAGTCCAAAAAAGTGGGCAGCGCCGAAAATTTATATACCATTTATTTAAAAATACATATTATTCAATATTCAGTTCTCAGCTAAATTACAAATTTTTTATTATTTAATTACAATGTTTTGTTGCCTTGCCTATAATGGATTATGGATATTGTTTAATTCTTGAATTATGGATATTTCTTAAGACATATGGTAGTTTTTTTTTAAATTTCAAAACTCAAGTGATAGACTTATTTTGAAATACTGCACGAGGTTTAAAATTATAAAGTCTATTTGAATTTTAGATTAGTGTTTATCATGGATAAATTGAATTCAACTTGACAAGACAAATAAATAAGATGAAAAATAAAGGAGGAGTTAAACTGAACGGGTTACTTTTATATAATTGTTACTTACCACAAATATTGTAATGAAATTGGACGAATAATGGAGAAGTGTACACTGGAGTGACTCTTAAATCAAATCAGGAGATGCCCACCTACACAAAAAAAAAAAACAAAATATAACAAATATTAACTTAAAAAGTGAATAAACAAAGAATCTATTTACTTGTAATATACTGATGACATTCATGATGTTTCAGGAGCCACCCAACAAAAGGTATCTATAGAAAATTTGAAATACTTTTCGGATTTTTTATGATATTCCTTATTTCTTTTTTCCTTTTTGATGGAAATATTCAAAAATTTCATATGTCCTATGATTCATCAACTGTGCACGCACACACAAATATTGGGGTTTTCACGGAATGGGGACACTGCAGGCTTATTTCGCGTCTCATAGTGAGATAGATACAGGACATCAAATACATTGTGTCCTGACCCCATTCCTGGCCGTGTCCCGTTCTTGCCGGGGTCGGGATGTGTTTAAATATGCTATTATCTAATTTCATGATCATAAATGGGAAAAAACTAGAACCTAAAGATAATAAGATATAACAAATGTGATAATATCTTCTAATATAACTAATATATTTCTAATATTAAAATATATCTTCTAATAGAACTAATATAAACATAATAGATATATTAAAGTATTAGATATTCTAATATTTTGAATTATTTTATCAAATATATAATCAATATATATGATAATCTTTTTATATAACCAATATATTTGATTGAGTTAAAGGTATTTGCTGTATCATTCAAAAATTTATGTTATATCTTTCATGATGGGGAATGAATTATGGACGGGTAGTGAACACCCCTTATGTTTATATATATATATATATATATATATATATATTCTTATTACTATATATGATTGAACTTCATTTCATATGTAAATATTATTTTATTTTTATAATTTTATATCAATATAATCATCTAAAAGAAAACTAACTTCTTAACTATCAGTTAACAGAAAATAAAATCATCCCATATTTGGATGATTTAAATTAAAATAATTTATTTAGATGAAAAGCTGGTCCAATAACATAAATTCAGTATAATATTGAAAGTATGTAACAAATTTAGTGTTTAATGCACTATGTTTCTTTTGCTTGAATATATTATTATTCTTTTATATTCTGAAATATAAGTTGGATTTAAATGAAAAATATAGCTTAAGAATAATCTTACCTTCTTTCTCAATATATTCCTTTTTTTCAACAAATATATATTTCTGAAAAAAGGTATTCCATTAAATTCCGTACTGAATTCTCAGGTTCAAATTGTGTGATGCCAGATGCAAGAAATAAACAAACAAAAAGATAAGAAATAGTATAATATAAATTAAGGTATAAAAATGAGTTAATAGTATAATATAAATTCTGTGATATAGAACAACTATCTAGTAGAATCTATGATGTTTTATTTTCTAATATTATTTTTCTCCATAAAAATAAATTTAAAAAAAATATATAACAAAGAATCTTCAAGCGAAAAGTTACCTGCTCAACAACAGACGAAGTTGATGATTTTTCAGAAGCTTGATCAGTAAAGGCAGGGCAAAGAAAATGATTGACGTTGTTGCGGGTACATAATTATAAATGTAAATATTAATATAAATGTCTCAAGATAAGAAAGAACAATTTGGCCAAAAAAAAAAAGATGAGAAATAACAAATGAGAGTATAAGAAGTCACGGATTGAATCAACATATGAATAATACAAATCTTGTTGCATAACATCTTTGAGTTGGTGCGTATAAAAAAAATCCAATTAATATAATATAATATTTTCCAATAATATACATTTGGTAAGAGAAAAATTAATTTAAGAATCATGTAATAAAGAACCTCCAGTTAAGTGAATAATTACCTGAAAGATTGATAGAACACTTGGTGATAAGAAGGCAATGAGTGAGAGATTAATTGAATCAACGTGAGAAGGAAATCTGAACCCTTCAAGAGAATATATATAAGAAGAGGATTTTTCCTTTGCTTAACCTCTTCAATTATGGTAAATTAATGTCGATTCCTCAGAGACCAAATTTAATAGATAAATAGACATTAGAAATCTAAATTTTGTTTAAGTTGAGTAAATCAAAATATGAATAATGAAAATATAAATTCAAATAAATTAAAATATTAATTCTAATACACTAGAAAATATTAATTGACACAAGCAACTTAAAGTGGCTAATCCCTTTTTTAAATTTTAGAACATGTAATTACCCAAATAAATATATTTAAATTGTGTCATCTGGAATAATATTGCACATCCCTCTCTTAATTAAAATTATAATTGATTAATTTTTCCCCCTTGATATTTTATAACAACAGTTAATGATGCGTGTACCTACCTAGTTATAAATGTAGTCTATGCAAACCAATTCATTCAAAAATTATGTACTTTCAGAAGACGCAACAAATAAGTCGGTAAAAAAAAAACAAGAAGAAGACACAACATATATACTGCCTCTAATTTTTAACATGAGATTTACTTTGTAGTTGAAATGACTGTATGAATTTTATTATTTAGGTTTTCCTTTTAAATTTACTTTTTATATTTTTAAATTTAAATTAGCAACAAAATTTATTGGATGGAAAATTATAAATAGAATAAATGAAGTAATCTTACCTGGAAGGCTATCCAAAAGTACGCAAGAGGATATCAAAGAAAATTGTTGCAAAATAATCCTAAGATCAAATTGAGTGATGACCACCTGCAATTATTGTTGAATGCAATTAAATGAGAGATAATTAAAATATATGTAAATTAAAGAATTTATGTATTACATATTATTTATGGGTTTCATAATTGATGAAAATTATGGCGATAACTGATAAGTTTTCTGGCCGTTGGAGAATGAAGCAGACCAGATGTTGACTGAAACTAAATATAAGCATTAAAAATCGATATACTGCTCCTTTTTTAATACGGAAACTAAAACTTTTAATAATCATATTAGTAAATTTTGTTTAAATTAAAACAACAAACCTAGTGATAGAAAATTTAAATTAATTCAGAATAATATAAAAATCTTCTAATAAATATTTAAATAAAATATTCACACTGCTAAATCAGAATAAATGAACTGGGATAGAGTCAGAAAAAGATATTGAAATTGTGAATAATTATGAACTGAAGACTCCTCAACGAGGGAATGAGTAGTAGGAATCGGAAAGATGATGAGCAATCCTAATTCTACAATGCTAGATGCACATTTGCGAATACTTCATGGGTATAGATCGATTTACACATTGACCTTTAAATAAAATATTAAAATTAAAACAATAAAACTAAATATTATTCTTCACTTGAGTTTTCTATCGTGGATAATAGGGATGTGTATGGTTCCTGCAAATCTAGTATGCATGCCCAAGCATGGTAAAAACTTGCTTAATCTAGCCCAAAAAAGTTGCCAGAACATTGTTTTGGATAAGTAAGCATTATTCAAATGATTATAGAAGCCATTTAAGTGGAAAAAAAATCCTTGTATATTTATGTTTATGAAATTTTGTATGATAAAAAAATAATGTTAATAAGCTCAAACCTTGCAATCAAATTAGACGGGAAACAAACAAATAATCACTTAATTAAGCCTATTATATACATATTATGGATCGGATCTCAAATTTTAAAGAGCTCAATTTGTAAAAATATCAATTATTGTAAATTTATTGTGAAATTAAAACGATATAATCCCAAGAAAGAACTTGTAATTTTTTTTTACGATTGTTTGTGTGTGGGGGGAAGAAAGGAAGGGGGAAGAACTTGTAATTTTAATGGTGCTCTTTACCAAACCTCAAATAAAAAGTTGAAAAGAAATTATGCAAAGGCCTTACGTAAGAAAATTAAATATAGGCAGCTTCTAAAAATTATATATTTTTAAAAGAAAATCAAACGATTGAGATTATTCATTTTTCATTATCATCGTACTAGCCAATAAATACTCAAACATCCTTTTTCCCCTCAACCATGTACTACCAAAATAAATAGATCAAACGTTCTCTTGTTAAAAGAAATGTAATTTAACGACATGTAAAATAAAATAACCTATATTTTATTATTTATATTTAGCAAATAGATGATTGGCAAAAGGATGATATATTATTTGAGCTCCGTCTGAAAATATACTAAAAGAAACCAAAGCGCAAACGAAGAGGCTTTAAATAAATAGACAAATTTTTAGTACACTAAAAAGAAATAATTCGTTAAGAATCAACTGAGCAAAATGAATGCCAGAGCGAGCTAATATTTACCTGTAAGATGTACAGATGGCCTTGATGTTACTTCAGGAATTCGAACAGTGAATGAAGACTTGAAGAAAATGATTGACTAAATTATGCCTCCTGGAAATTTTGAAGGAAGCAACAAATAGCTCAACAAATGATAAGAATATAAATGAATATAAGAAGAAAGCCTGAACTACTTGTTATATAAATGAAGATATGATAAGAATTTGTTCTTTACTTCATCTCTTGAATGGTGGAGAGACCAATTCCAAAGTGGAAGTAAACTATATATTCATTTCTTAATGTATAGATTGAAAGTTATTCACCTATACATGTTCATTGCTTGTAGCTTTAATTTGTTGTATTGCATAGGTTGCTTTCGTTTGGGTTTATTCTATGAGCTGCTTTCCTTGAAGAGAAGGAAAATGAGAGTGTTGCCTTCTTTATTATCGGGCCCCAAAGTAAAAGTTATGGTTTAGCTTTAACGTATCCAAGTGAAGAAATCATTCTTTTAAATATATGTCATAGCTTCATCAATATAAGTGAATTCTTTCTACCAACGGGCGCTTGGTAGAGTTGGCAAGAGCTACTACCAGCACTCCTCAGGGTGAGGGTTCGAACCCTGGGAAGGGACAGTCGTAATAATTAACGCAACCTCAAAGAGGTTGTCCCATCGGTACCTCACTACAACCGTAAGGTCTCCTCACGGGGGATCCGGATTAGTCTGAAGCAGGCAATAAACCCAGGATACCCCAGGATACCGGATGGTTTATACAAAAAAAAAGTGAATTCTTTCTTTTCTTATCATTACGCTCCTCCTCCGTTCCTTTTTACATGCCAGAGAACAAATTTTGCCGATCCTATTTCTGGGTCACACAGTTAAATTGTTTATATGAATGAATAATTTTACTATTTATTTATTGTTATGTTGAATTTGTTCTAATGGGATATAAGGTATATTAAATAAAGATAAAATTAGACAGTAGTTGAATTCTAAGGTAAATATTTAATTAGAAGAGCTAAAGGTATTTTCTGTAAAGAATTGTCGTATCATGTAATTAAATAAGTGCATTAAAAGATTCATCTAATCCCCAATATTATTGTGAGAAATGAAATTAGAGAGAGAGAGAGAGAGGTTAAATGCTTGGGGCCTACTAAAAATATTATAGTAGTAGGTGATAAACCTAGAACGTTATTTTTTTAATACAACCTAGAACGTTATTTATACAGTTTCTAAAGTGCTTGACTCTCAATCCATGACAGAGTCTCTATCATAATAGTTGTTAAGAGATAAAATTTTACGATGACTGAAATTCTTCAACTAATAAATCTGTTTTTTAAAGTTAAATTTCCATCTTTGACTTTTAAATTTTCTTCAAGCAATGCAACATTCTCTTATATGGACACATCAATTTATGTTCTCTAACCTCCAAATTCTTGAACAATAACTTGTTTATATTATTTGGGTGTTTTAATCCGTAGTTTTTACATATAGTTCTAAATACTACTGAAAACAAAACTTCTAACAAGCCAAACAACACATAAATTATCAAAAGGGGATGGAGAGATTTCGTTTAAAAGAGCACAGATAGAATTCTAAAAGAGGTTTATGCAAATGGACATCTAGGAGAAGGAGGATTCACCACCCTAAACTTCTGAAACGCACAAATAATAAATCGCAAGTATAAGGTTGGGAAAGCAGGTCAGGCCATGAGTTACTTGTAAGCCCGTCTCAACCCATGGGTTGTCTGCCCATTCTAGCAGCCCAAGTCTGTCAAGACGAGCCCGCCAACTTGCCAAAGAATTTATTTTAAAGAAATTTAATATAAATAAGATATTTTCCACCATGCAATATTATTTTATTTTGACTCAAAAAATAACAATATTTTATTACATTTGTTTATAATTTAATAATATATAAGCATAATATTTTGTTATAAATTTAAATATAGTATTATAGAAAGTTCATATGAAAAATTAAGATATTTTATAATATTTTTTAATACATTAGATGTTTATATTAAAAATAAAATTTAGTGTTACTTTTTTCTTTATAAAAATATTAAGATGAAAAATATAAAAGAAATATAAAATGTATTATTTAAAAAAAAAAGAGTCAGGTTAGGCCGGGCACGCCATCATTTGATGAATGGCGGGCCCGTTTTCCTAATTCTAACCAAGTATAAGAGTAATCAATTAATTTGGATCAAGGTTTTATCACTAGGAAACTAAACTCATTTGGCCCACACAGTGATCTAGCTAATTCACCACTATACCAAAACGCCCTTGTATCAACCCTGTCAGAATTATATCTCCAGATGTTTTGGCAAGATCTATGATTTATGACAGTCCCGGACAATTTATGCTTTTGAGACCAAGTCAAATTAAGGGTATTATTGGATGGTAGGATGGGTGAATCAAGCTAAATGCTCATTTATAATTCAACGACATTCATATCGTATTTATAGAATCAGTTATCCCATTTGAAAACCTTCCAAAAGATTGTGCTGCTGGACATTAACTTATCTCGAACTAAAGTGCACAGCCCGAAGAAGGAAATATACCAAAAAAGATTTGACATAAGAAATTAAAATTTACACAAGAATAAACTGAAAAAACAATCCTATGCTGGTACATGAGGTGAACAAAAGTAAAAATTTAGCCAGCAATGACTCCTTAGAATATAAAAGCACTGGTAGCTAGCTATATGTGACAAACCTACAGAGTGACTTAGCTGGCTCTATTCTTAGCCATCATGGTGTATTGATTGACGGAAAACTACTTTACAAAAGTAGATAGACATGTTAAAATATTGCAAGAGGGGCACAATATAATTACATATCAATGCTCATGCTTAACTCTTGCCTTCAATATTCCAGGGAGTGGCGGCGAGGTTGGAGTTCTAACCGGTTGGTTTGACGCCGAAGGAGTGACCTGCGCCTGATACAAGCCTGACATGCTAGAACCTTCACCCCCGTCCACGAGATTCTGAGTCATATTATCACTCTCTGGTCTCTCACAAAATTTCATTGCCTTGAGGACATAGTTGTCATCATGCAGCTCAAAGGGAGTGCTGTACATGAAGAGGAGAAAATTATGTACATATTAAGATAGGTTTTCAAAAAGTTCAGATATTTTGAAGCACTTCTCAATTTGGTAAGAAGATTTATATATTGACGGTGCAATGGAGATAATTTTTCTCTTGATGGACGTTAGACAGTGGCAGTAAGTTTATAAAAATTAATTTATTAGAGTTAGTTTTGTTTCCATATTTAGGTATTTATGTGAAGCTGAGGTGGTTCGTATGCCTTCAAAGAAAGCCTCTAAATGGGAATAGAAGAAGACTGAAGAGAAGATAGTTCTTGTGCGAGATTTTTTCATTAGCAATCTATCCAAAGTTTTGACTAACCATGCAGCTGACTCAACCTAGAAAGATAAAGCTTTGATGTTGTCGACATGTATGATTTGTCCAGCTTTTGTACAGGTAATTTCAGGCATAAAGTTCATTGACTTTGGACAGAAGCACAAGCCCTTTGGCAGTGTGCTTAGTTTGAAGGCTTCAGGTGCCTCTGGTTAGAATGTAATGGGAGTTTTCAAATTTATCCCTACTCACTTGTAGGTGCCAGCAAATGATTATTTCGAGTGTCCATGTGGATTTTCTCAAATGGAAGCAAAAGGTCTTATAAGCTGATGTCTTTTGGCTTGTATTCATGTCTTGGGAGGATTACTAGGAAAGACATAAGATAAACCCACCAATGCTTTCAAGAACAGTATTGGATATCCAAATAATCTTTCTCACCTATTGAAATCAAAATGTACAAGCTGCATATCTTCTGATATTTCCACTTCAACAGTTGCATGAGGGCGAGTCTACAGTTTCAAGAAATTAGGGGAAAAAACAGAAGTCAGGAAGACTAAAAGGACATAATTTCAGAGCCACGCACTATTATTATGTAAATGTTCTAATATAAAGTTTCTACATTTAAAATCTGACTCTCGTGCAATAAATAAATGAAGAGGAAGAATGAAACACAACTCAATCCATTAGTCTCAAAAGCGTTTATCACAAAAGTAACCCCACCCATTTTTTATAGCATAATGTCACGGACCATCATTTTTCACGAGGTCATAGAGCTCCGGAACGTCCCAGAACACTCCAGAGGACTCCCGAATAGCCTCAAGAGTGCTAGAGTGTGCAAGAGAATTCTAGAAGACTCCACACAACTCTAGTCTCATTTGTCTCTAGATTCTTCCATGTAAATATCTAAGATATTTGTTAAGAGTTTTCTAGAGAATGAATTGTAACCATAGGATCCAATCAATCCCAACCGTCCATTAAGGAGGTGGGAATAGTAAGGAGGTGGAAGAAGGCCTATAAATACCTCACCCCTCCTCATTTGCAAACCATCCCTCAAGTATTCAATCATTCAAGCAATACAAGTTCTCTCACATTCTCCAA
>JANTPZ010055589.1:0-11926 GCA_025593235.1 Vachellia pachyceras | reverse complement strand
AGTGGGGAATGATTCTTTTAGGCGTGAGGGTTTTGGCTGCATTCTGAATGTGGCCTTTATTAGTTTAGTTAATCAGATTATTTACTTCAAACTCACGACAGTGAACTTATGAAATTGTCTTAACTCACCTTAAACTCATATACTAATTATTACAATGTGCTTGTTTGGGAACTCCTTTCCAAAATGGTGTACGTAAACCGAGATAAAATCATCTCAAAATCTGTAAAAACCATCTTAAAATCTGCAAAACCATCTAAAAATCCGTAAACTCCTTTCTCCCAACGGAGTTTCCAAACACACACAATTTCTGTTGAACTCGCGAGTTTACTTACCGAGTTTACTGTTGTCTGCATTGGGTGATCTTCATACTACGTTTGATTACATTTTCAAAATAACATTTCATGTGATAGAGCAGGTGATTAAATTTGGCAAGATGTTACAGTAGAAGGCGAAGATCTTATTGATTAAATGATTGGACAGAAATTTTATAAAGTGGAAATGTTTAGGATGATCAATATTTTACAATTACATAATCAATTTTCATAGTGGAATTAAAAGAAGTAGAGAAAATAAATATGCATAAAGAAAATGAACTGAATTTTTTTTCTTGGCCATCATCCTCTTTCTCGGCCACTTTTTATTTTCCAAAAATTATTCATAGATCTAACTAAAGAAAATTAAATATAAAGAGGTCTTAAAACGTTCATATTTTTACAATTCAATTTTATATGTTATCAAACCAAACAGTACAACCAGTTGAATTTTCATATTTACCAATCGAGTTAAATTATATTTACAAGCCAAATTTGTAAAACTTATAAAAAAAATTACTAACTTCGGACATCAATATAAGATACAGTTTTGCACTGCAAACTCTATCTTATATTAAGAACTAAACGGCGGCTGGTATAACTTTTTTTTTTTAATTTCTCTGTATTTAAAATTTTCATATATAAGACTTATTCTGGGTAATGTTTAATACCTCTTTCAAATACATTATCATTTATAATATAATACAATTTTATTTGGCAGAAATTGAATTGAATTTTGTCAAACCATATCTTTTACGTTATGTCCTTGTCTTGGTTTCACTTTCATTCTCGACCGCCACTTGCATGTATTAATTATTGTTTTGTGTAGGGACTACGATTCAAGGTGCTCTTTCATTGTTCATATGTATTTAGTATATTTTACATGAAATGAAAACTCACATTAATCCAAAAAAATTAATCTAATTTAATCCAAAAGGCTCTTATTATATATTTATTGTAAACCATAAATCATATTAGAAAAGTAGCTTTCAACACTAATTTAAAATGATTCAATTTTAGCAACACAAATTGCATATATATATATATATGTATACACATACACATCGGTCCAAAATATAGGGCACCTTCTAAAAATCAATATTTGGAGTAGGGTTTCAACCCCTAAACCCACTTTTATAAAACAAAACATCATATTGAAGCCAATTCACCCCTTATTACATTGAGGTTATTAAAATTACTTTTTGTTGCTTATATATATAAGATCAG
The DNA here is from genome assembly GCA_025593235.1 of Vachellia pachyceras. NCBI lineage: Eukaryota > Viridiplantae > Streptophyta > Magnoliopsida > Fabales > Fabaceae > Vachellia > Vachellia pachyceras. The sequence continues at coordinate 10,388 of JANTPZ010055589.1, read as the reverse complement.
TTGAGTTGGATTCTGAATAGTTTGATATCTGGAAAATGCATATTTTATTCATAGAGGTGAACTGGATTTATAGACCCAATTCTAGGTTACACCATAATCCCTAGAATCAAGCCCATCATTACACGAGAATTAGGAGGAAATCATGCAGCATCATATCTGCTATAATCCAGGCATGCAAACCGGAAATTACAGTAATTGCTAATGACAGAAAGTCTAATTGGACCCAAGGCTCATAACCTAACTTCAACGCTCCCCCTCAAGCTGGCGAATAAATGTCTTTCATTCCCAGCTTGCTTCTTAATTCCTCAAATATAGGCCTTACTAGAGTCTTGGTGAAAAGGTCGCCTACTTGTTGTCTTGATGGTACATGAGTTATCTCAATAATTCCTTCATCCTCCTTTTCTTTGATGAAGTGCTTGTCTACATCAACATGTTTAGTCCTCTCATGATGAATGGGTTTTTCACCATAGCAATAGCTGAGTTGCTATCACTCCTTAGTCTTATTGGAGTATTTGGTGCATATCCTAGCTCTTTTGGCACCCTGATCATCCACATTCCCTCACAAACACCATGAACTATCGCGCATAGTTCTGCTTCAGTGATGCTTCTTGACACCACAGATTGTTTCTTGCTTCTCCATGTCACAATATTTCCCCTTATTGAGGTACAGTACCCTACATGGTCCGCATCTGTATATACCACTATTTCTCGGGAGGTCCCTTTGGCAAAATATAATCCACGACCTGGTGTCATCTTAAGATATTATAGGATTCTGCAAACTGCATCCATATGCTCCTCCATAGGTTCGTTAGTGAATCGACTCACCATGCCAACTGCGAAGCTTATGTCTGTGTGTGTGTGTGAGATAAATATATATAAGCTTTCCCACTAGTTTTTTATATCTCTCACCAACCACTGGTACTGCCTTCTTCTGTTCCTCTATCTCTGTTATCTTTTCTTTTCTTCAACTGTTATCAAGCTTCATGCTTGGTTCCATTGGTGTATCTACTGGTCTGGCTCCCAACATCCCTATTTCCTTTAACAGGTCCAATGTGTATTTCCACTGAGAGACTATGATTCCATCATGAGATCGTGCCACCTCCATCCCTAGGAAGTATCTAAGGCCTCATAGGTCCTTCACTTCAAATTCCTTTTCTAGAGACTTCTTTAGCTCTGTTATTTCATTCACATAATCTCCTGTTAGGATTATATCATCTACATAAACAATGAGTATAGCAAATTTGCCGTTGGAGTGTTTTATGAACAATGTGTGATCTGCTTGACTTTGTGAAATACCCACCTTCTTAATAGCTCTAGTGAATCTTTCGAACTACTCTCTTGAAGATTGCTTCATACCATATAATAATTTATAGAGTCTGCATGCCACCCCTGGAGTATTATGCTCAGCAAATCCTTCTGGAACCTCTATATATACCTCTTCCTCTAGGTCTCAATTCAAGAATACATTCTTTACGTCCAGTTGATGTGGAGGCCAATCCAAATTTGCTGCTATAGACAGAAGTATTCTAATCATATTGAGTTTGGCAATTGGAGAAAATGTCTCTTGATAGTCAATTCCATGTCTGAGAGTACCCTTTAGCCACCAATCTAGCCTTGTGCTTGTTGATTGTACCATCACGATTATACTTCTCGGTAAACACCCATTTGCACCCCACGATCTTCTTACTAGTCGGTAGCTGGGTAATTTTCTAAGTCTGGTTTTTGCTAAGAGCCTTTAATTCTTTTGCAATAGCTCCTTTCCATTTTGGATCTTTAATAGCCGCTAGAAAGTTGTTAGGCAACTGTTCATCTGCCAAATGAGTAACAAAGCTTCGTATAGCGAGTGACAGTTTGTCACAAGAAATAAATTTGCTAATCTAGTGTTGAGTACATGATCTTATCCCCTTTCGCAGGGCAATAGGCCATCCAAACTCATCAGTGCTTGGAGTTGAGATGGCTTCATAGGGTGGTTTAGTTCTAGAGGGTCTTTCATTCATCAGGTCTGCTTCAAGCTCATCTTCTCCCGATTCATTCATGATTACCTCCTCACCTTCTCCTCAACTCCATATTTGATGGGGTTGGATCCTTGGTCAAAGGTATACTCATTGAAGGTGTTGGGTCATCTGTTAGAGGTATAATAGGACTGGATGACACCGTGAGAGGGATAGGCTCTTGTGAGGATTTATCAGGAAACACCTATTCTTCCTCATTCTCCCCCTGAATGGATATTTTGGAGTAATCGGGTTGAGTCTCATCAAAGGTGACATACATGGTGACAAAGAATCGTTTTAAAGTGGGAGAATAACACTGGTAGCCAAATTGGTTGAATGGGTATCCTAGAAAAATGCACTTAAGGTCCTAAGGATCCAGTTTTCCTCCAGTATCATTGTGGACATAGGCTACACACCCAAAGACACATTCAAGGATGTGTGTAAGAGTATGAGAGTGAGGATATGTTTGGGAAAGGATTTGAAGTTGAGTTTTAAACTGAAGTGTGGCCCAAGGAAGGCGATTAATGAGGTGGATGGCAGTAAGAATGGCTTCCCCCCATAGAATTTAGGAACGTTGTTTGCAAGCATTATGGCTCTAGTTACTTCGAGGATATGATGGTTTTTCCTTTCAGCCGTTCCATTTTGTTGAGGGGTGTTGACACAATTAGTTTGATAGATAATCCCATATTGCTGGAGGTAATTTTGGAGATCGAATCTTGTGTATTCCTCCCATTATCACTTCGAAGGACTTTGATTGGAACATTGAATTGGGATTGAACCATTTTGTGAAAGGTTTTGAAAATGGTATTAAAATCAGATTTATCCTTCATAAGATATACCCAGGTAAAGCGTGTGTGGTCGTCAATTAGGGTAACAAACCACTTAGAGTGAGAGAGTATGGGAATACGTGCTAGCCCCCATATATCACTGTGTACAAGGGAGAAAGGATGGGAAAACATGTGGGGGGTGAGGCTTGTAGCTGTTTTTCACATTCTTGGACAGTTTGCAAATTTCACAAGGAGAAAAGGATGTACTTTTATTCATGGAATTAGGAAACAATCTGGACATATATTTAAAGCTAGGATGTCCTAACCTATAGTGCCACAATATAACATCTTTATTTGTAAACGGAGGATGCGAAGCTGTTGCCAAACTTGAAATATTTGCTGCTGGTTGGTGCTTTGCACAGTAAAGTCGCTCTAGAAACTTAGCCACGCCAATTGTCCTGCCCAACTCCAAGTCCTGAAATATGCATTAAGAGGGAAAAAAGTTAATATTGCACAACTAAGTTGAGTAGCTTTACCCACAGAAATCAGGTTGCATTGTAAATCTGGTGCATACAATACATTTGTGAACATCATATTGCCAAAAAGATACACTACTAGAAAAATCATAAATTAGCGAGAAAAATTAGCGACGACTTTGAAATTCCTCTCTAAATAGCTCAATTAGCGAGGAATTTAACGATGAATATTAAATTCCTCTCTATTGTCCAAATTAGCAAGGAAAATTAATAACGACTTAACTACTCCTCTATAAAATGATGCCCAATTAGCGGGGAATTTAGCGAAGAATATTATATTACTCTATAATTTTTTAAATTAGCAAGGAAATTTTTTTACAGTAATATTGAGTTATCCATATTCATTTTTAGTAGAAATTTTGGAGGGATAAAGAAGTTAATATATTTAGTTTTTTTTAATTTCTCTCTTATATTGTTTAAATTTTGGAGGACTAAAACACATGATTACTTTCCCTCTTATTTCAATTTTTCTCTATTTTCGATTTCCCTCCCACTTTCCCTCTTATTTTTCATTTTTTAATTAGCAAGAAATTTAATCTAAACTAATATTTTCTCTCTAAATAACAAGGGAATTGAAATGAGTTATTTCCCACTCTAAAATTTCATTTACCCCCAAAATCTTCCCCAAAAAAAGATATTTCCCTCCAAATTCCGTTTCCTCCGCTTAAGCCCAACCAGTGGGCTTTGTGCATTATATCATTACCTATTCTAAATTTAAAGCAAAAGCAGCTTGTCTTCTACTCCTCCTCCTTTAGGGCACAGGTAGCATCATCACGTCGCCTTCACCTTCGCCGCACCTCATCTTTCTGTTGCTGAGCTCTCTTCGCCTGCTTCTTCTGCTTCGTTGGGTATTGCTCGTTTCACTTCCAACGGTCCCTGGGCGCATCTGCAAATTCATTAGGATTTTCATCAGATTGATATCGATGTTAATCTTCGAATTGCTCAGGTCCGTTTTCACTTTTGATTCTGTGTTGATTATTTTTTTTGCTTTGTCGATCGGTACCTACATGAACGCGAGAAAAGGATAATTTCTTAAAGCTTTAATAATGAGCTGATGGTTTCTTATTTTGGTTGTTTCTTCAATGTTGAAAGCATGCACCGAAACTATTTAATCTTTCTCAAACAATGAAGTATAGAGTGAATGAGACATGTATGATGAACGTCTAATCTCTTGATGATTGTGCATTGCTGGTTTGCAAATATTCAAATTAGGTCATGTTCATTCAGTTTGCATTTTCAAAGGGTCTATTGTTGATAACCAGGTATAGAGGATCATCTTATAATAGAAAATATGGTATAGTAGCTTTGCATTACTTATTGTTTCATTTTATTGAAATTTTTTTATAATCTATTTGTGCAGTCTTTCATATATTTGAATAGTGCTTTCCGTTCCTTTCCTTTTTTATTAATTGCCTCAGGGTTTTTCATGTACTTGTTAATTGATGGGATGTGTCTTTTATTTGAGGTAATGTTTTTAATATATTGATTCTGTTCTCTGTAGCATGAGCACTCATGTTACTCTTTTGGATCAATCTCAAATGCTGATGTTATTTTTAGTTGCAACGATATGGCATAATTTCACTGAAGGTATATGAAATTCAAAAAACTTACTGCCACTTGGTTTTTGCCATTTTAACATTGCCCATACTAGTGTCATGAGCCTTATTTGGATCTGGAAGTTCGAGACAGCTATCACTTTATAATTAATTACCAATTTTTAAGTTTGTTCATTTTGGTGGTTGTAATAATTGAGTGTCTTAGATTTCAATAATTAATTACCAATGTCTTAGTTTTATCAAATGTTGTAGTTAATTCTCATTGGATGAGGATGCTTCATATATGTACTTGATATTATTATTGTTATTTAAAATTTGATTATTTGGTCAATTGTGTGATTCAACAGGATTTGTTTATTAAATATTTTTGTAAATGCATAGTTAATTCATATATAAAATCAGCGTTGGATTCAGTGATAAAATTGTCAAATATAATTATCCTAAAAACACATAATTACCCATTTAGAGATGGAATATAACGCATTTAGCGACGAAATTGTTAATTTAGTGACGGATAAGTATAAAATAATATCACCATTTTAGCGATGGAATTTGTTGAATTTAGTGACGGAATTAGCGAGGGAAAATTCCGTCGCTAAATTTAGCGACCTTCATTTTAGCAACGGATTTTTTCCGTCGTTAAACATGCTTTTTTTGTCACTAAAGCTGATTTTTCCGTCGTTAAATCTGATTTTTCTGGTAGTGATACTTCTCTTATCCCATGAACTTTCATGTACCTTCCATTGGCAACCCTTATAAACATGAGTTTGTCACACTTCTTAATATTACAAAGAAGCTTGTCATTACCAGTCATATGATCAGTGACCCCAAAGTCTACAATCCACATGTGATCATGGTAAACATTAGTTTTGAGGGCTAAGATAGTGTTACCTGTGTAAGCAACATTTCCTATAGCTACTAACTTCTCTTTAGTGTTGTGTTTAGCTAATAATTTCATGAGGAATTCCAGCTCTTCTCGGTTTAGCCTCCTTTAGCCTCCTTTCAAGTTCAATCTTTTATTCTGAAGTTGTTGCATTGACTTTTATCTTAGGCTTCACTCTCCCTTTGTGATTTTGTGGTTTACCATGCAATTTCCAGCAAGTCTCTTATGTGTGTCCAGGTTTTTGATAGTGGTCACACCATTTCTTTTTTCCTCTGCCATCAACAGAATAGTGTCCTCTTGATGCCAAAGCATATGGTTCACTTTCAGAATTCTGTGGCTTAGGAACATAGAGTAATCTTCTGCTTTCTTGTGCCTTAGCTGTGAAGAACACATCTCTAAGGCTGGGTAATTTTTCTTGACTCATAATCCTCCCCCTTACTTCATCATAGGAAGGTTGCAAGCCAAAGAGAAACTTATAAATCTGTTTCTCTTCCTTAATCTGATTATACAATCGCGCATCTGCAGTGCAGGTCCATTCTAGGACCTCATACTCATCCAGCTGCTGCCACAAGTTATTAATTTAGTCCAGTACTCAGTAATATTTAATGTACCTTGTTTGAGTTAATCCAGTCGTGCCTCAACTTCCAGGATAACTGCTCGGTTCTTGAGAGATGCAAACATGTCATGTGCTGCTTCCCACACATCCTAAGCTGACTTAAAACAAGGTGAAGCTAGCGCTGATTTCACTGGTCATCGAGTTTATCAACCAGGATTGTACCATAGAGTCTTTTGCTTCCCACGTACAGTATTTTGGGTCGGTTTTTGCTGGTTTCGTTGCAGAACTATTCAAGTACCCAAACTTGCCTTTTCCAGTTATGAAGAGACAAACACTCAATGTCCACTGTAGATAATTTTGGCCATTTAGATGGTGAATAGTAATGGGTGAGCTCCCAGTATCAGTAGGCACTGCGAAACTTCCGTTCTAGTTGATCGACGGCACTGAAGCGTTATTCGCAGAGAATGGTAGTGGTGAGTCCCGTCGATCTTCATCGACGTGTCAGCGACGTGTCTGCCTCCATGGTCCAATCCCAAGCTGAGCCTATCGCGTCAGCCTTTATCATCACATCGGCCTCCATCGACGCGTTGATATCCATCGTCCAGATCCAAGCCAAGTCTATCGCGTCGGCCTTCCTCGTCCAGACCCTGGCCGAATCGGATCATTGCTATGATACCATGAACATTTTGATATCTTGAAAATGCATATTTTATTCATAGAGGTAAACTGGATTTATAGACCCAATTCTAGGTTACACCATAATCCCTAGGATCATGCCCATCATTACACGAGAATCATGAGGAAATCATGCAGCATCATATATACTATAATCCAGGCATGCAAATCGGAAATTACAGTAATTGCTAATGACAGAAAAGCTAAGTGGGCCCAAGGCCCATAACCTAACTTCAACAAATTCCAATGGAATTTGATTCTCTCCTAATTTTTTTCTAATCTTTCTACTCATCTCATTTCTACTAATGGGTTGAGATTTTAATATTTTGTAAAATCATTATTTTTTTAATTTTACATTGAATTGCGAGAATTGATTAATTATTAATGTTACCTCCTTGGCATTTATAACTCTCAAAGTCTAAAATCAGTGTCGAGTCCTTTCAAAGCAGCTAAGGCCTAAGAGTAATAATTAATTTGGTTTCATTAAATGAAGGGATCATTACGAATTTGGTGGAAGCTAAGAGATTTTTTATTACAATCATAAAAATTTCCTGGGAACAAATGAAATTATAAAAAAGATTATTCCATGAGTATCAATGTATTTAATTCAATGTTTAATAAAAACCTATTACTTCATGAGAATCAATTGTAAAATGATGTTTAATAAAAAGGGAAATTTGTAATAAGGTTCCAAGTAAGAGAATTAACGAATAAAAGGTTCCAAAATTTACAAAATTATCATAAGATCCCAGGAGTAACTGCTGAGGATGTCATCAACAACCTTACTAGCATTCATTAATAATCTCAGCAGCTACTTCTGAAACCTTATAGTAATTTTGTGAATCTTTAAAGTATTTTATTCATTAATTTTTCTATTTAAAACTTGAATGTAAATTTCTCTAATAAAAATGTGATGCCAAGCGAGGCGAGTACAAACCGTAAAAGTGGGGTGTGATATGAAGTACATGTTTGGATTCAAGTTGTAAACTGCTTTTCTAGTATAATTTATGATGTACGAGTTAAGTATGTATCATAAATTTTATCTTAATCTGAAAAAAATGTAATTTTTCATATCAACGGTGGTTCACTTTCATCCTATTCCCGCCGTCCCTTTTGGTTCGGACCATTTTAGAACGAGACAAAATTATTGCAGGGATGGGATACCTAAATAAATATTTTTTAAATAACTAATATCTTTTTTATATATAGATATTATTTATATAAATATATCATTATATTTTTTATATATTTTATATAAAATATTAGATATATATGAGTAAACCGTCATAATATTAATCAACTCAGTTGGCACGCTTCACATCGTTGCCTTGTGTTCAGTCTAAAAAGAAGATCTTTTAAAAAGTAACTCCGATCCTTTAAACCCCATATAAAGATGCGGTTTAAAAAAAATCATATTTTTAGACAGCACTACAACACTTGGAATAAGCCCATCGTGTAGACACTTTTATTAATAGATGTAAAGATTCAAACCATTTTAATGTAGTATTAAAATAATATTTTATTTTTTCTAAGACATACTTTTCACGTTAGGGTAATTATTTTTATTGTAATGCTATTATATTCATATAATTATTTTATTATAGTACAAGTTTTTTTTTTCAAATTTTAATACTTAAAATGATGATATTTGAAATTATGTTTTCCATAATTATCAGATATAATTTATAAAAAATTATCTGCTTAAGTTACTTTGTCATAATTACATTAGAAGTAGTAAAATTTTTAATGTATTGGTTATTTTATAGGTAATTATTATTAATATAGATAATTTCCTTTTAAATTTAAAATTCACATGTAATTTTTGGCCCTCGACATTCATTTTCATCGTTTTATCCACAAGAGACTGATTAATGGACAAAAGCATCTATTTATAGACTGGAAAATTTATTGGAAGGTCCCAAATAAGGAATTTATTTAATGAATGGTTCCAAAAAATAAAATATTTATCTGAGGTCCTATTGACAACATGAAATCCTTTTATTGACAACATCATACGCTGGATTGACAACACCTCATGTTATCAATGGAACCTCAGAATAAATATTTTTTTTGGGACCATTCATTAAATAAATCCCTTATTTAGGACCTCCCAATAAATTTTCTTTATAGATTTTCATAATGATGAACAAAATACAATATAACGATTTATATAGTTATCCCAAGTCTTCATTGTCCATCTTTCTCTAAATGTAAAGCCAATAAAGAAATTGCATAAGATTGGAGCAACAAATCCTATATAAATAATAATATCAATCACTAATATATACACACACTCCCTCTAATCTATAATATCAATCATTTTAACTAATTATCAAAATAAAAATGACAGTGAACTTATTAAATTTGTCTTGATTCGACAGAATTCTTTACTTTTATTTATATTAAATGAGGTTTTAAATACAAAATATAAAGAATCACAATGAGACATTAATTATAAAGTAATATTGATAAGTATGCATTAACCATTCTCCTGTTAATTTATACCATGGACTTATATATATTCATTCTAAAAGTGACTTATATATGATAGGCTTATTTGTTGGAGCGTTTGGAAAAGTCAAATGCACGTGTAACAATATTTTTCTATAAAACGAGATAATCTCCTCCACATATTTACCTCGACTTACGTAAAAATATTGCTCTACTGTATTTTCAAACGGCCATGATAAGTCATGGGAAGTATTTGTATGGTATAATAACATAGACAAAATGCTATACATCTTGATATATATATATATATACACACACATGAAGAAGATTAATATTAATTTAAAAGACATACTTGCATGCTTCATCAGAAGTGTCACGTCATGTGCATTCGATCGAACAAAAGCACGACAATTTATTAGATCATTTTAATCGTAATACGCTGCTAACACATCTAAGTGCTTGTTTGGGAACTCTGTTGGAAAAATGGATTTTACAGATTTCGAGGCATTTTGGGAATTTCGAGATGGTTTTACGGATTTCAAGATGGTTTTTACGGATTTCAAGATGGTTTTTACGGATTTCGAGATGATTTTGTCTCGACTTACGTGCATCGTTGGGAAGAATGGCTTCCCAAACAAGCGCTAAAACAGTTCACATTTTACTTCTGTTCTTAAGAAAAAAATAAACCCCTTGATCGATTTGAGGGAAACAAAGATGAAAGACTAAGGGTTTGTTTGGAAGTTATTTTAAAAATAATTTTTACAGATTTCGAGGCAAAACCTAGTTTTTGGAGAATGGATTTTAGCAAATAGTTTTCACAGATTCCGATGCAAAACATAGATTTTGAAAATTGATTTATGTTTGGGAAGTTATTAGCTTTTACGGATTTCGAGGCAAAAAGTAAATAGGAAAGAGGAAAGAGAAAGAATGAAAAGTAGAAAAGAGAAAAGGGAAGAAAGAAAAAGTAAGAAAA
>JANTPZ010055585.1:0-11143 GCA_025593235.1 Vachellia pachyceras | reverse complement strand
TCTGAGGAGGCTTCTGGAAGGTAAAATGTCAAGATTCTCGCAGCCTAATGGAAGACCCACTTGCTGGGAAGGGAATGGGATGTTGAGAAGGCGAATGGGCAGACTAGATTGTGAAGCTCTGTGAATTGTGTGCTCGAACCTTGAGGCATTGTTAGGTGTTGTGAGCAAAGTGACGATCACACCTCGTTCAGCCAAAACCCTAGCCATGTCAATCATGGGGATCATGTGGCCCTGAGCAAAGAGTGGGACCAACACAAAATGAGGTTGCTGTGAAGCCATAGCGATGGAGCTCAAGCGAGTAGTCTCTTGTATGTTAATAACGATACTGAAGGCGAATATGCTGAAAAGGCACATCATGGCCGGCTGTATTATATATAGGCCAGGTCGTCACCGAGGATGGTTGACTTTGAATAATTCAAGAGGGACGTAACGATGTTTCCCATGATTTAAAGTTTTAAACTTAATCAATTGGGAAATTAATTTTTTTGTATTGTCTTGTGACAAATTTTCCATTTGCTTCTGAATTCTAATTCTCAAGTCTATTTGAAAAATGGTAAACATATTAATTAATAAGCTTCCTTAATCTCTCAAAAACAATTCTACCAACTTTTATATCAAGGATTAGATGCAGTATGGTTTAGTTGAACAAGTTGGCAAAAAATATCAGTTAGTTGAACACATATTTCATACTTTTTGTTGTATAACAAAGAAAATTAAATTAATGAAAAATAATTTTATCCAAATAGAAGTAATGATAATTTATAAGAGACCAACAACATAATACATACTCTAATTAAATTTATACAATAATATTTAATTTAAAAAAATAAAAGTATTAATAAAAAATAAGTATCACACGTAGCATGCGTTCTCTTTCCCGGTGCTTACTGCTATTTAATTTGTGTAGTCGCGGTAGTTTCGTATACGTGAACGAATATATACTTATATTAAGTATCGCCTCGTCAGTATAGAGTCATGTACTAATCAATCATACCAAAAAGATACCAAAGAGGCGTATATATATAGGAATTATTGAACTTTTTTTTTCATTAGCTCAATTCCCGTGACCTTAAAATCGCCCCTCTTGAAATTAATTATATGGTCATAGCAACATATATATATATATATTCCCTGCATATATATAGATTCTTACTTGACTGGATTGATTGCTTACTGGTTTAATAATTAGGCTGAATAATTAATGCACGTAGGTTCATAATAGACTTCTTTTTCCATAAGACCCTCCCTGCGAAGTCCTGCATGGACAACGAATATTTGGTTAGTCGAAACAAGGAATTCAATAATTTGAATGTTTATTATTTTCACATGGGTTGGTAAAGCACGCTATTATTTCTTTCTTTTTAGCTGCGAGTGTTGAATTGGAGTAAGTAACAACCATGGTTTGTTCTGGCAAAAAGAATCAATCATGGTTTGTTAAGTTGATCGGCTTGAAATGACCTATCTAAAAAGTTATTCCATGTGTTTCACAACAATTATGTAGAGCTTAAATGAATGTTTAACAATATTTTTCTGTAAAATGAGATAATCTCATTTACATATTTACCTCAATTTAGGTAAAATAACTTCGCTACCACACTCCAAAACGGGCCTATTATTGTTTGTAAAGCTGGCAAATGGTAACGAGTTAATTGGCTCCTAAGCTCTATTTCGTACTTGAAACGTTATATGTAAATTTCAGCTTTTATTATAAGGGTTTAATTAGTAGTGTTGGTCTTGTGATGTGAGCTGCATTTTTTTTCACAAATACAAAATAGTAAATATCAATTTTATATAAACATAAACAACGAATTACACCATATAAAGTATAAATAAGAATTCTTTAAGGGGTTGTTTGGTTGAGGGAGGGGATGAAAGGGGATAAAAATGAGTTTATCCCCTTGTTTAGTTTAAAATTTTAGAGGGGAGAGGATTCAAAAATCTGCCCCATCCACTTCCCACCCCTTGTTTTGGCTCCCTCCAGAAAATTTAGACTAATTTACCCCACCAAAATTGTTATATTCTCGTTATACCCATCGCATGTTAAAAAGGCTCCTCGCCTGTCTGCTTCTTCCTCCTTGCTCTCCAGACTTCTCTGCTCTGATCAGGAAGAATCCCTCCTCTTCTTCCTCTTAACGATTCCTGTTAACGCCCTCTTTCTTCACTGAGTTGCTCTTCTTCTTCTGACATTTCTTTCTGCTCCACCAACATTTCTCTCGAGTTCTATAATAGAAGACGCTTTCTGCAACTTCCCTGGCGACTCAATGTTGTCGCCATGGCTCCTCCTAAGCCCGTTGGCAAGGCCAAGAAAGGTACCACTATTTTCTTTTCCCTGATTCACACCGCGTTTCTCTTCTCACTGAACAGTACTTTGATGCTTTATGTGTCTCTCTTAGTGGTTGGAATGATAAAGCTAGCTCTTGAAGCTGGCAAGGCTACCCTGATCCTCCCGTTAGCCCTGCGCTTGGTTCCAAGGGTGTCAACATTATGGCCTTTTGCAAGGATTATAATGGCAAGACTGCTGACAAGGCCGGTTAATAATCCAGGACCTTTTTTTTTTGCCGAATAATCCAGGACCTTTTTTTTTTGCCAAAGAATAATGCAGGACCTAACTTAATAATTGTTTTAATTAATTAAATAGAATGAGTGATTAATTCTTATGTCTAAAAATTAATTTAAATAAACTGTATAAGTAAATAAATATAAATCAATATATAAGGGTAAAAAGGTAAATTGATTATTAACTCCCCTCCCTTCCCATTTTGAATCAAACAAAGGATCATTAGAAATCTTTCCCCTTTAATTAAATCAAATAAAGTAATCTTATATCCTTCTATCCCTTGTCATCCCTTTCTATCCATCCCCTCCCCTCTATCAAACCAAACATAGTCTAATGGTAAATAAAAATACAGCATAACGCAAATGCTTTGAAGTTCGGTTATTTAAATTGAAATTCTTGTCATCATGTAATTAAAAAACTTACATTTAGTAAATGAAATCTACATTTCAAATAACGTAGCTAACTTATATCATAAAATCACACTTAAAGAAAATTTTAAATGAGATGGAGGGAAACGAGAAGAAGAAAAGTCAACCTCTGCATGGAGATATATGCAAGATGATAAGCCTGGTTGATTCATTGTTTGTAGAATCTAAACGTATGGTCAACAGTATTTTTCTATAAAATAAGATAATCTCATTCACATATTTACCTCGACTTATATAAAAATACCTACATACTGTATTTCTATACGGGTCCGATATTTATTCAACATCATATTCATGAAAAGGAATGGCATTCAGTAATTGCCCAAACAAGGACGTTAGCTAATTCCAAGGACAGTGACAGCTGGGAATTTTCCTTGGTACGTAGATAGAAATCAAATTCCTTTTATATGAAAGTTAAATAACTCAAAAAACTGAGTAAGAGAGAGAAAGCTAGTGAGAGAAGCTCTGAGTGACTATGCGCCCTGATAATATTATCGCCTGTACGCAACCGCTGGACCGTCCTTGTGATGGGTCGGAGAGGAGCTACGGGGGAAGAGAAACTTTGCCAAGCACAGACAAAGAGATATAGGACTATGGTATCCAAGTATGTGAAAGTGAAGAAGCTGGAATGGTAATGGAAAGGAAAATACAGAAGAAAGAAGGTTGTTACACAGGAGAGATAACTCGGAAGCCGAGAGTGGAAGATTGGATGGTAGAGGAAGATGGATTGGAAGGAATAGTATCAGAAGTCTCTCGTTCTTATCGAGATGTTGTGAAACCAAAAACCAGGCTAAGAAGAGCATAGCAGATGCCAACGGAAGATGCCGGGTATGAAGAAGTATGGGATGGTAACCTATTGATGAATGAGACAGAGGGCATGAATGAGGGGGTTAGCATAACTAATACTGAGAAAGGCCCCAGCATTGAATTCTCAGAGGATGAGAAAAAGAGACTTAAAAAAAGCTAGAATAAGTCATTGATTATAAAGATTGTAGGAGGGACTGTTGGTTACATGATCCTGAAGAGGAAGCTACAGTTGATATGGGGGAAAGGAGGAAAGGTGGAGCTATTGGTAATAGGCAATGGTTACATGATTGCCTCATTCCAAAACCAAGATGATTACTATTTCGCATTAGAAGGAGGGCATTGGCTGGTTCAGAACCATTATCTGACTGTCCAAACCTGGAAGCGAAACTTTGATCCATAGAGTAAAGACATTAAAAGGGTAGCATTATGGGTGAGGCTTCCAGGGTTGCCAGTGGATTACTATGACAAGAAATTCTTCTTCCACCTGGGAAATAAAATAGGGAAGGCCATTAAAGTGGATGAGATGACTTTAACAATAGCAAGGACGATATATGCTAGAATGTGTGTGGAGGTTGACATTAATGCGCCACTGCTTCCTTCATACTTGGTGGATGGACACAAGCTCAAGATTGAGTATGAAGGCCTTAATATGATTTGCTTCCAATGTGGAAGATATGGTCACGATTTGGAGCATTGCTCATTAAGTAAGAGCAATCATGAAAAACAGGGGGTTAGAGTTGGGAATGATGTAGAGGAGAAGCAGGGAAACAATGGCGTTCCGATGAAGATTCCGGCGAGCGCGTACGGTGGATGGATGAAGAAAGCAGAAAAGATACAGAAGGAGAAAGGCAAGCGCTACTTAGCCAGGGACAGTAGGATTGAGAAAGCAGAAAAGAAAGGTGATAAAACAGGGATGAAGAAAATAGAAGGAACCTTGAGGTTTGCAGTACTAGATACAGAAGGAGAAGACAGATTGGAAAGCTATGAGGAGATAGTAGAGCGTAGACCGCTCCAAAATATTTCCAATATAGGGGGAGGTCAATGGGAGGAGGGGAAAGACACAGCGAGGGTGGAAAAATTAAGGAAAGGGACGGAGCAGGAGGAGAGGGGGAAGGGTAAAAAGAAAGAAGCATAGGTAGTACAAAGGGGAGGGTGGACAAAAGAAGAAAAAGGACAGATAGGAGTACAAGGAGGGAAGTCAGAGCAGGTGGAAGCTATTATAGGGGGAGTATTACCGAGAAGGAAAAAAGAGAAAATAGTATGGAGGGAGTGGAGAGAAATAACGAGTGGGTTGGGAAGGGACAGATTTTGGGCCGACGGGTGGAGGAGGTTGCTGTGCTTGAAAAGAAAGAATTGATAGATAAAGATGGGCCTTTTCAAAAAAAGATAGATAAAGATGGGTTGATTATGGAGGAAGAAGCAGGGAGTGGAAAAGAAGGATCGAAGGAAATGCTCTTGGGCTACGAGATAAAGCCTCCGGACCAAATGGAGGAAGAAAACCTGGTGGGCCTGACAGAAGAAGAGAAAATGAAGCAAACCCAAAAGATTAGAGACAGGAAAATGGAAAAGAAAAGCGGAGATGAGCTAAGGTGCAGGGATAGAAGCCCAAATAGGAGGTATGCGTAAATCCTATTTGGTCCTTTGTTGCAAATTAAATATTATGATTTTTGTCTGGAATGCTAGAGGTGCAGCTGGAAAAGATTTCAGCTTGGCACTGAAAGAATATATAAGGAAGTTCTCTTCTTTGTTGATTGTTATCTTAGAGACTAGATGTAGTGGTGACATTGCTGTGAGAGTAAGGAAGAAGCTGGGTTTTAAACATCAGGTTGTTGAGGAGGCGCATGGAATGGCAGGAGGTATATGGATGTTGTGGAATGATGATAAAATCCAACTGAAAATAATAAAGACCCATAAACAGTTTCTGCATTGTGAAGCTTCATGTCTAGGAAAGAGGACATGGGTTTTCACAGCTGTTTATGTAAGTCCAAGAGAAGCTGAAAGGAAAGGTTTTTGGGAAGAAATAGAAAGGATAGCGGAACATGAGAAGAGGCCCTGGTTGTTGGCGGGAGACTTCAATGATATATGTGAAATAAGGGAGCAGAGAGGAGGAAAAAATGTTAATATTCGTAAATGTATGAAATTTAGGGAGAGCATTGAAAAAGCCCATCTTATTGATTTGGGAGCCACATGGCCTGAGTTCACATGGAGGGGGCCCAGAATTTATCCTGCACAAAGAATGTATAAAAGATTGGATAGGGCTCTTGCTAATAAAGAATGGAGTAATGAGTTCCATGATGCTTATGTTAAAGTGGGACCAAGAATGAAGTCAAACCATCATCCGTTGTTCATCTATCTGGAAAATGGAAAAGGAAATAAAGCAAATCGCCCTTTCAGATTTGAAGCTAGCTGGTTGATGCACAAGGGATTTAAGGAAATGCTTAGTAACAGCTGGGAAGGTAAGAGAAGCATTAGTCAAGAGCTGCAGAGCCTACAAGAAAAACTGTTATTCTAGAATGCTAATACTTTTGGGCACATCACAACAAGGAAGAATGAATTATTGAGAAGGATAGCAGAAGTTCAAAAAGCTAATCAACAAAGGGACAAGCCTTACTTAGATAAAGTGGAAAAAGAGTTAAATGAGGAATTGTTAGAAGTTTTAGGGCAGGAATAATTATTGTGGTTCCAGAAAGCAAGAACTAAGTGGCTAAATGATGGAAATAGAAACACCAAATACTACCATTCAAAAATAAAACTAGAGCTAGAGTCTTGATGCTTAAGGATGAGCACAATAATTGGGTGGAGGGGAAGAAGGAGGTAGGAGGATTGGTGAATAATTTCTTCCAGAACTTGTTTCAAGAAGAGAATGAGGAAAGAAATTGGTGCAATACCACACACGGTTGGCCTCAGATAGCAATGGAAGAGTGGAGACGGTTTTGTGTAGCACTTGAAGAATAGGAGATTAAGGAGGCGATCTTCTCAACTGGAGGATTGAAGGCGCCGGGTCCAGATGGATATCCAGCAATATTTTTTCAGAAAAATTGGGATATAGTGGGAAAAGAGGTGATAGAAGCTATTAAGGAGATGTGGAATAATCCAGAAAAAATCAAAGAGGTTAATAAGACTTTAGTGACCCTAATCCCGAAAGTAGAGAAACCGGAGAAGGTGTCACAGTTAAGGCCTATTCCGTTATGCAATGTTGTCTACAAAGTCATCACAAAGATTCTGTGAAAAGATAGAATCATGTCTGACCTAGTGTCTCCATACCAGGTGAGCTTTGTGCCGGGGAGGAATATTCATGACAACATAATCATTGTCAACGAATTAATTCACTCAATGAGGAAGAAGCAATGACAAAAAGGATACATGGCTATCAAGGTGGACCTGGAAAAAGCCTATGACAAGATTAGCTGGGGCTTCATGAACAAAGTTTTGACTGAGATAGGTTGACATGACCTTATGACGAAAAGAATTATGAGTTGTATTACCACCACGTCCACGAGTATTCTATGGCAATGAGAGAGGTTGGAGGAGTTTCACCCGTCTAGAGGAATAAGACAAGGAGACCTGGTGTCCCCCTGTCTGTTTGTGCTTGGCATGGAAAAACTTACCCACATAATCATAGACAGTGTGAAAGAGAGAAAATGGAAAGGTCTGAGAGCAGGGCGTAAAGGCCCTGTCATCTCTCATATGATGTTTGCTGACGATCTTGTTCTTTTTGCAGAAGCAGGTACCAAACATATGGAGAATATTTTGTTGGTATTGCAGGAGTTTGGGGAAATCTCGAGGCATACAGTTAGTCAGGAAAAAAAGCAAATTTTTTCTCCCCGGATGTGAAAAGAAATATGAGAAGGCAGATATGTGCAGAATGTAGATTCAAGGAAGTGGAGGATCTGGGAAGATACTTGGGAGCTGAGATCACCAATCCCAAAAGAAGGAAAAATAAATATAAAAGAATTGTGGAAAGAGTTCAGAAATGTCTGAGTGGTTGGAAAGCTAATAGTCTTTCATTAGGAGGAAGAATTACGCTAGTGAAATCTGTAGCGGGTCCAATGACAATATATCCGATATCAAAATGATAAGATTCCTCAAAGTATTCTTGAAGAGATTGAGAGAGCACATAGGAGATTCATCTGGGGGGAACAAAGGGAGGATAGGAAGTGGCATGCTGTGGCATGGAGTACCCTTTGCAAAGCTAAAGAGGAAGGAGGGCTAAGCATCAAGGCATTGAAGGAGATGAAAGAGGCACTGTTATGCAAACTCCTGTGGTGAATAAAGACGCAACCTAACGAGCTGTGGGTCCAAGTCCTTCATGGAAACTGGAAAGTATGGAAGGAACACTTATCAGGAAGGGCAACTGGAAGCTAAGGCAGGTGATTCGAGATTATGGAAGGAATTAGTGAGATTATGGCCTAAAGTGAGTGGAAATATTGAAATGGATATAGGAGACGGCACTAATACAAATGTATGGACTGATAGGTGGGTAATTAGTGCTGAACAGTTACTCAAATATGTGCCAGAAAGTGAAAGTATTGAGAGACAGATGAAAGTTAAAGATTTAATAGATGTGGAAGGAAAATGGGATCTGACAGGGTTTAGAACATTTTTACCTGAAGACATCAGGAATAACATTCAGAACATGCCAACTCCAGTTCCAGATGGAGGACAGGATCAAGCAATTTGGCGCTTATCTGCAAATGGGAAGTTCTCCACGGCTTCAACTTATAAATGGCTAAGAGGGAATGAAGGAGGCACAAATAGAATATGGAGAGTAATATGGAGGATCAAAGTGCCTGAGCGGATCAAAACTTTCATGTGGTTGTCAATGCATGATAGGATTGCTACCAAGGCTCAGTCTAGCAAATGGGGGGGAGACTGATATCTGCCCATTATGCAATCAAGAAAGGGAGGAGACCATACATGCTTTAAGAGACTGCCCTCTAGCAGTAAAAATTTGGCAGAAGATAATGAATAACAGCAAGGTCGATAAGTTCTTCAATCTGAATTTGAGGAACTGGATACATTGGAACCTAATGGGAAATATGTCAGAGCTTCAGGAAATCAAGTGGTCGGAAAAATTTGCTGTGACGTGTTGGTATCTGTGGAAATGGAGGAATTTGCAGGTTCACAATCTGGATTTTAGATGGCCTCAGGAAGAAAATCAGCTAATATGCCAATACCTGGAGCAATTTAACCGGAAGTGGGATGAGAAGCTGGAACAGAAAGGAACAGCTGAAGTGCTTATAGTTAAGTGGATTAAACCTGCACCAGGTTGGTGCAAGATTAATACTGATGGGAGGGTTCTTAGTACAGGGAGAGCTGGATGTGGTGGTTTAATAAGAGGAGACCAGGGGGAATGGCTAAGAGGCTTTTCGTGCAGATTAGGACATTGTAATGCGAAGAAAGATGAAATGTGGGGGGGGGTGGTTTGAAGGTCTGCAGTTGGCATGGAGGATGGGGTTCAAGAAAATTATTATTAAAACAGATACACTGCAAGTGGTGGAAGAACTGAACTCAAAGCATGAGGTTAATGGTTGCTATCTACTTAGCAGAAGAATTAAGACGTTACTGGAGCAGAATTGGCAAGTTCTTGCAAGGCATACATACCGAGAGGGGACTAGATGTGCAGACTTGATGGCGAAACTAAGCCTCGAGCAGGAGGATCAAATGATTTTCTGGGAAACACCTCCAGAAGCTGTTTCTGTAATTGTTAGAGAGGATTTGGAGGGAGTTAGTCTCCCTAGACGTTAGAGTCTGTATGTTTCTGGGTCTTTTCATTCACAAAAAAAAGTTAAATAACTCAGATTAAAGGAATGAGTTTAGTCACTTAGTTAAAATGAATATGTATTGATATTTTTAAAATGTCATTTTTATCACGATTACTTTTGGATATAACTCTTCAACGTGTGTAATGAATAAGATATTTTGATGATAAAATTGATTAGAATCTTATATTTAAGATTAAATTCAACATCAATTAACTTTCATGTTAATTAATTAAATATGGGGTAGTATTAAGTGATGGATGAGTACATGTAACTTCATGGAAGACACCTGGCAATAGAATGAGTCCTGGAATTATGTAGATTCCATTCAAAATAAAGTGATACCAGCATCATTAATTATTGTAGGTCAGACAAAGTTTAATAGCGAAACTACGATGTACGTAGCTACCAATTACCATTGAATAATGAATTCGAGTGACATATAAATCATACTCATAGATAATTGTAGGGTGATGCCCGCAGAAAGAAGGTGTATTCTGTATAGACTACAGTTAATCAGAAACGGTTGCTACGTAGTATGTACATAACAAAACCTACGTACGTGAGTGCTTGAGCTTGGTAAAAAATGGGCTACGCCTCAGAAAAACGCGAGCGAGCGAGAGCACATTGGGTCGTGACGTAGGCTATTCGCATTGGTCAAACCATCAAAGCAGGTTTAGCCCTTTTTTCTTTATTTTTTTGGTTAAAGATAGGAGCACAGGTAACACTTTCTTTCTTTCCTTTTTTTTTTCAAAGCGTAGACATTCTGTTACATGAGGTAATTTTGTTGGATGTTGTCGGAGCATCTTGATGAATTTAAATCTTAATTTATCAAGTTATGAGAGATTAGTTTCATCTGTTGGACTTAACATTGATAATATGGGATATTCTCTTTTTTTGTTTGGATTGAGAAACACCAAAGCCCAGCAAATTGGGCTATGCAAAACCCAATTTTCTGTTCCGTTGAATATATTTTTATGATGAATATGGCCAGGTCTAATTTTGAACATGGCCCATTAGATTTATACAATCCTTATCCATGCCAGAACAAATGGCTTACTTGAAAGCCATTTTTTAATGGTGAGCGATCTATAACAAAAAAAAATGCATTCTGATTCTGGTGAACGATTTGTAGTGCTCTTTAAATCTAAAGGCAATCCTTGATCCTGATGAGCCATCGGGATCTAACTCACCTAATTTTTTGTGCAACGAAAAACCATTTCTTCAAGCTCTTGACCGAGTTTCTTTGCAATCTTGCCTCCACACTTTGCAGAACGATGTTCACTGCCTTAACTAGCACTTCTCATTGCAGAAATACTCATCAGAACTATTAACCAACTAGGTACCTACACAGTCTTGCATGCTCCTCTATCAGCTCCTGCAAATCCTGACCAACTGATGAATTCGAGGCTTTATCTAAGCCTAATGCAACTGGAACTATAAATTCTCAGACGCGTCCGTTCATTGAATTAACTATAGAATATCTAGGTGTGACTGATTGATTAACCATTTAACTAATAAAGTGTTGGGTTGATCCCTATATTGGGATTCAGAACACGGGGACTAATCCCTCGCATTTAAGGAAAACC
>JANTPZ010055582.1:0-12009 GCA_025593235.1 Vachellia pachyceras | reverse complement strand
AGGAAAGATGAAAGATAAAGAAGGGAAAAGTAGGAAAGAGGAAAGAGAAAAAAGAGAAAAAATTAGGAAAGAGAAAAATCTAGGTTTCAAATCGAGTTTTTGTAACCAAAATAGTTTTTTTGAAATTTTTTTATGCTTGAATTTTGAAACCAAACCTAGATTTCAGGAAAATGATGCAAACAAACCCTTAAAATTGGATGGGGAAAAGTCTCAAAGATAGGTCTGCGGCTCCAGCTGGAAAGGTACACTCCCCCATATAGTAAAAATACCATCTTGTCCCCATTAATTTTCTCACCGCGATTGTTGATCCGAGGGCTCTAATACGAACCCTAGCATGTATTATGTTTCTGTTCCTTCCTCCTTTTTATTTCCTTTGGATATGCATTGAGTGAAGGAAGGCTTATCAAAGACATAGAAGTGAGTTTTGATCTCTTGGTGAGTTGCTGATCAAGTCCATATCTATTGTCTTGTTTCGATCATTTATATAAAAGCTAGTTGATTTTTTTATAATGTTAAAAAAGCTAAATAAATTACTTAATTATATAATATATGTTCTGAAATACTTATTCATATCATTAGATTATGTATATAAATCAATCTATAAGTTAGACAAATTAGTTTGAAGAAGAATGATAAGTAAATCAATTAATTAGCTTTTTTAATCTAAAAAAATTAACTGATTTTTATATTAAAAATAAGAGGTAGTGGTTAATTACTTATGGATCCCGGAAAAGCAAGCTATTACAGCGAGTGGCTGGAGCTGTAGGGAGCCAAGCTCCCGCTTCCGCCATGTTCTTTGTTTTGTTCAATGGAGGTAATTTTAATTAAAGGAAGTCAAGGGTAAGAAAGGGAAGTTACGAACTTTATTCGGTTGAGGGCAAGGGGAGGTAATTTAACATGTCTTATTTGGTTTAGAAGGTGAGAGGAGGAAAGCTAATTTAAAATTGACAAAAAAAATCTTATCGTTTTATTTAGATTTCTTTTTTCTTCTTTTATTATTTTTTACATTAAAATTTGGCATTGGAAACTCCTCACTTTACATTAAAGAATGAACAATTGAACATTATCTTGTAAAGTTTGAAGACAAGTCCAAGATGAAAATATGAATTTAATGTCACGACCAGCTTGAGAGGTTGTCCTATCTTTTTTGGGAAGGAATTTCATTTGCATGTCGCAAAATTCATTTGGCACAGCCAAAGATAGATAGAGCCAAATTCCCACAAAGCCCTAGTTATTATGACTTAGCTTGTTATCTTAAAGGTATATTATAATGTTATATGCATATCGGTAAATAATATAATTTATGAGTAGGTTTTCATAATTAAATTAATATTTTTTAACAAACTAAATTACATCCTAATTATTTTAAATAAAGGTAGATAAAATATAATTAAGAACACAATAAAAATAATTTCAAGCAAACAAATCCTAATAATAAAATTAGGGTGAATGAAGATGATAAATAAAAATATAAATTAAAAAGTATACAGTTTTCATAATTTAATAAATCCAATGTCATGAGAAGTGGGAGAAAGAAAAAAGGGAAAATCTCCAAATAAATACCATCTGTAATTCCAAATTGCTATTTGGTCATCCCAACTTCAAAGTTTTAGATTCTTACTCATGACTTAATATGGATTTTAAAATGGGGTTAAGATACATTTTTATCTTGAAAGTTTTCTCAAAGGAACAATTTTATCCTGAAATATTTTGAAGGAGCAATGTCACTTTGCAAGTTTTAAGAAGTAGCAATTTTTAACAGTTAATTAACATTGACAGTTAAATGAGAAATCTAACCCAAAAAATGATGAGTTAGCAAGCAACGTGGTAGTGATATGGCAAGAGTTCAAGACTCCTCTTCAATCCCGATAAACACACACTCCCACTCTCAGTTGTGCATGTTTAGAAAGAACTTCTTCCCACCAACGGTGTATGCAAGTCAAGACAAAACCATCTTGAAATCCATAAAAATCATCTTAAAATCCGTAAACTTTTCTTAAATTCTATAAATTTTTCTCAAAATTCGTAAACTTTTTTCTTCTGACGGATTCCCAAACACACCCAATTATGATCCGGTCACCCAACTTTTAACAAATTATGTACCAGACATAGTTACCCCATTCATGAAGTTCTTACCCCAAGGTCCAGTTCCAAGCAACCAACCAACTAAAAACTCGCTGGCATCATTCTCAGCTCTGAACCTTCCGGGTGATGCCTGGAGATCCGTTTTCCATTTTACACTTGTGGTAGAGTTGGGCTTATTCAGCCTTTGTGGGAAAAATTATTTTACACTTGTGGTAGAGTTGAGTGTTGTTCTTCGTCCTTTTAGGTGGTGAGAAGATGTTGGGTGTATTCAGCAGCTCCATCGTTTCGCCGCCCTACCAGCTTGTTTCCGCCGGCAGTCGCACGTTGTCACCCAAAATCACATTAACAAAGAAGTCAGCGACTAATAAAAATGAAGTCGCACTCATGAAATCGCATACCTCAACTCATTACCGCCGACAGTCGCAAAAGTTTTTTGCTCGTTGAAAAATTAAATAGAATTATAGCAGTATTAAGATAAACTGGGTAAAACTCGTGAACATGAGGGGAATGAAGAATGATGGATGATCAATGACTAATTACTCATGGACGATTGTAGGCGAATCGGACTGTTTGCGTCAAGACGTTGGGGCGCAGAAGCGATCTGGATCTGTTGTTAATGGTGCCCAGCGAAGGATATTTGGGTTGTGGAAGGAGAGTTGATGCAATCAACAGTGAAGAGGAAGGAGATTTAGGCTGCTAATGATGCCGGCAAGGGCGGAAGAGATGTTTGTATAATGGAGGAATAGGAAGATTGAGTGATGCCGGTAGCAGTGAAGAGAAAGGTGCCGCCGGAGTGGAAGGAGGAGCTGGGTTCATGGAGGGGACGAATGTGTGTTGGAACAAAATGCTGAGGTGACGATGAGATGGATAAATGAGTGCCATCTCTTAACTCCAGGAGGAAAACCCTTTGATAATATAATGAAAAATAATATACATGCATGTGTACAATGTTTTAAATCATTTACAACAT
This sequence comes from Vachellia pachyceras, assembly GCA_025593235.1. Classification (NCBI taxonomy): domain Eukaryota; kingdom Viridiplantae; phylum Streptophyta; class Magnoliopsida; order Fabales; family Fabaceae; genus Vachellia; species Vachellia pachyceras. The sequence continues at coordinate 8,954 of JANTPZ010055582.1, read as the reverse complement.
TTGTATTATGATTGACATCGTTTGTAAACGTACTTAACTAATGACGTATGCTACTATTTTTCACAAGTTCTACGTTTAAAAAAATTCAACTCTTTGAAAGAGAGTATGAAAAAAATTGAACACTTGAAATGTAGCCAATAATATGATGAGAGATTTGTTGTCCCATCGCTGCCTCACTCTGCTCATACCTCTCTCGTTCGCATTTTCTTTGTAGCTTCTCAATTCTCACCTTTGTCTTTCTTCCTCCCAACTCACCGTATCACCGTCTACTTCGTATTTATTTGTTTTAAAATATACTTGTGCTTGCGCTATTCCAGATAATTGTGGCATGACACTGCTAAACCATGAATTTAATTAAGGTTAGGCAAATAATTCATCAAGAGTAGGTTGGGGAATCCTGCAGATAATGATGATGAGGACGACGATGTGATGATATGATAAAAAGGGAGTGGGCCCCCCTCTCGTTGATGATGATTGAGAAGAACGAAGGCGGTCACCCGAAGGGCGCGGGCACTCCATTTATTATCAAGCAAAATAATGTTAATAAATTAGTAATAATCTGTGTATTGGACGAGTGGTGGCATGCTAAATAAAATAGCTAGCATGATTTGCAAGGGTTTTCAATTCCCATCTTACTTATCATAAAAAAAAATGGCTCTATGTCAGTTTTCTCTTTAATTTCTTCCCACTCTATCATCAAATAAATCTATTTACCTTGTAGTAACTCCTAATTCTCTTTCAAGTGGTAAGCATATAAGCAGCTTTGTTGTTGAGAAAACCACTTTGTGTATCCCAAATGGCATAATTGACTTTCCACAAAAATAGTATGGACCCTACAAAAAAAATAATAAAAGTATTAAATTATATTTAATGGTTTTATCATTTTCGCACTTACTTCACATATTTATGGGTATTTTTCGCACTTACGGAAAACATATGATGTTTGATTATTGTTCTTTTAGCATTGAGTATCATGTCATTAAACTTTTCAGTAATTAAATCTTTTTACCTTTGCACGGTTCTCTTTAATTTGTCAAAATCTGCAAATCCCACTCTTGGAGATTGATCTTTAATTTGGAATACAGCTAGGATTCACAATCATTAATTTGTAACTATGGAATTTTGCCATAATTAATTTTTTGATACATATGGAAGCCATGCCACCAAGCACTAACAATTGAAAAGTAAAGTCTGGTACAGAGATGTCAAGCCTGAAGACAAGTGCATTTTCCAGTCGGAAGGGCATCCTCCAATGTAATTACGGAATCACCATCTTGCCCCTATATATTTTCTTTCTTCCACTTAATTTCTTGTATATATGAGGGCTCTGATTTAGCATTGAGCGAAGGAAGGAGACTCAAGTGCAGATCTGGAACTGGAGGGCTTATCTCAGACGACCACGACGAAGGAGTGAGTTTGAATCTCTGATAATAATCAGAGCCATACTTAATTATTTGCCTATGGAAGCATCTTCGGCCATATGGGATGCCGCCAAGTGTTTCTGTGGTTTCCTCAACAAAAAAGCTGCTTATGCCTACCATCTGGAAGATAATTTGAAGTTGTTGAAAGAGAAATCGGAGAAGCTTGAAAAGAAGAAGATAGATGTGGAAGCAAATATTGAAGATGAAGAAGCTACAACAAGAAGGCAAAGGTCTCATCAAGTGACTGGTTGGTTGGAAAGAGTAGAAACCATTCAAAAGGTACTCACCGCACATCGTATTTATCATTTAATTTTTTTAATCAATTTCTTAGTCTATCGATTATTACTCCCTCCAGTCCTATGTGTTCTCAGCTAATTAGGAGCCGGTTTCATGACTAAAGAAGAGCAGATCAAGTTTAGATCCTTGAAATCTGATTTCTAAATTTGATTTTTTTAGAAGACCATATTCTTTTAAAGATCTGATTCTACATTGACTATTTCCTTATTCAAGGGAAAATTATAAATAGATCATAAATAAGAAAGTTAACCATTTCCCTATTCTTATTTACATGTCAAAGATCAATTTTTAAACGTTAAACTTTTGCATTTACAAGTGATTAGGATCCCTGGATAATTAATTTCCTTACATTGTTTTTGGTTTGGTCTTTAGTCTTGTGTACCACACACACAGACGTACATTCAGATTTGATGTGAAAGTATACAATGATCACATTATGAACCTAATTAATGATATTACATGAACAGGAAATAAAGGATATTCTTGATCGTGGAACTAAAGAGATTCAGAACAAATGCCTAATTAAATGTTGTCCAAGGGATTGCAAGTCAAGCTACAGGTTAGGAAAGCATGTTGCCAAGATTTTAAGGAATGTAGATGAACTAGAAACTGAAGGGGAAGGTTTTTGTAAGGATTCTAAAGTTGTCCTCAAGAAAATGTGTCAGCGAAGTGAGATGCCTTGCGGTGAGACTGTGGGCTTAGATTTAATGTTTGAGAAGGTATGGAAAAGTATTGAAGAAACAGACGTTGGCATTATTGGATTATATGGGATGGGCGGGGTGGGAAAAACTACCTTGCTAAAGAAAATTAACAATGAACTTGGGAAGAGATCAGATTTTTACATAATTAAGTGGGTGGTGGTATCCAAAAGTCCCAACTTGAATGGTATCATGGACGACGTCAGAAAATCAGTGGCGATTGGAGATGACCTTTGGAATCGTTGTAGTAACCAAGATGAAAAGGCTTCAAAGATTTATGAAGTCCTAAAAGAGAAAAAATTTGTTTTGTTATTGGATGATATATGGGAGAGATTAGACTTGGAAAAGGTGGGTGTGCCACATCCAAAGGAAAATAACTTTCAATCCAAAGTGTTGTTCACAACACGGTTGGAGGATGTGTGCGCCAAAATGAAAGCTCAAAGGACATTCAAAGTAGAAATTCTAACGGAGAAAGAAGCGTTAGAGTTATTTTGCATGAAAGTGGGTGAGGATACTCTAAAATCTGAACCTATCATTCCAAAGATAGCAGAGGAGATGGCTAAAGAATGTAAGGGACTACCGCTTGCGTTAACAGTGATAGGAAGTGCCATGGCTGATGTGAGGAGTGTGGAAGCATGGGAACACTCGAAGAATAACCTAACAAGTTCATCATGGGCAGCTCTAGATTGGGAGACAAGGGTAATTTTTGTCCTCAAGTTTAGTTATGATCGACTACCAGATGAAACACACAGAAAGTGTTTCTTATATTGTGCATTATACCCAGAGGATTATAAGATTCAAGTGCAAGATGTCATTGACAAATGGATTGGGGAGGGATTCCTTTGTAACGATAGGATGAGAAGTGTGCATGATATGCGCAGCCATGGTGGGTCCATCATTGAAAAGTTGAAGCTTTCATGCTTGTTAGAGGTTGTTGTACATGATATCTTTTTGTGGCATAAAATTAAGATGCATGATGTGATCCGTGACATGGCATTATGGGTAGCACATGATCAGGATAGAAACAAGAAGAAGGTTATAGTACAAGAAGATGCATGGGCAGCGTCTCAAGCCAATGTTGAAAAGTCGGATATGGTTGAAAGGATTTCAATAATGGATGGTGCTGAATCATGTATACAAACCATTGCTTGGACAAATCTTATAACATTAATATTGAAGTTTGAAGATTTCTGTGTAGTAGAGGGATTGGAAAACATCCAATATGCAAGGCAATTAAAAGTCTTAGAATTAAAAGGAATGAAAAATGTACCCTTTGCAGAAATAGGTTGCTTAATTCTTTTGGAATATCTGTGTTTGGTAGTAAAGTCTAAATTGATGAATGCATCAGATGTTTGGATAGAGTTGAAGAATTTGAAAAACCTCAAGGTTTTTGATTTAACAATGCTTGGGCTCCATGAATTCCCTAAGGGACTAATATCAAATCTTCATCAATTAAAAGTTTTTAGACTTGGCTGCCCTGGAATTGCTGATGGAATTGAGAAAGAATTTCTAGAGGAGCTGGAGCGCTCATTAAATTTAGAGGAATTGTGGATGCTAATAAGAACTGAGAGTGGCCTTAACAAATTATTTAAATCATCTAAATTGCAAAGCTGCGTATATGGCCTTGAGCTTTATTATGTTCGTACCCCAATTAACATGCCTTTATTATTGGCAACCATGTCAAAAATGAAGCACCTGCAAAGACTTATCCTTTCGGTTGTGCCTATTATGATAGATCCTTTTGTTTATGACACATGTTGTCTATCCACGCTTCAACATGTGATCATTTCTGAATGCAGTGGAATACACCATTTGACATGGTTGAAGTATGCCCCACTCCTTCAACTACTTAATGTTCAAAGGTGCGAGTCATTAGAAGAAGTGATAAAGGAAGAAATATTACAAGATGATGAGAAAGATAGAGATCAAAATAATGTGGATTCCATATTCCCTTCTCTTACACGACTATGTTTGTTCAATTTGCCAAACCTGAGGAGCATCTACGAGAGAGTCTTGCCTTTCCCTTCCCTAAGGTTCATAACCGTGGAGCGTTGTGAAAATCTAAAGAAGTTACCACTTGATTCCAATTCAGCCAATGCGAAGTTAGAGGTTATCAGGGGATGTGAAGAGTGGTGGAACAACTTGCAGTGGGATGACCCATCCATTAAAGCCATCTTTCATTCTAAATTTCAAGCTTCACCTTAATAGTGAATGCTACCTTCGCTCAAAGGTAAAGTTAATATTAATCCCTTTTTTACTTATGTATACCCTTGCAAATTTATTAATTTCATCATCACCTTTATTTACTTCTTTTGGGTTCCGTTCTACTTCATACCAAGTTTAATTAGCTTGTTACAATATTCTTCACATTTATTTGGCTTAATTTCCTTATTCCATTTTATTGATAATAGAGTGGAATGCTCTACTTTTTCTTTCAGTACCATTAAATTAAAGTTCTAATGATTCAAATTATAACTTTACATTAAAAAAAAATAGATGACTACATCTAAGCTGTTTAAAACTATCATTATTTGTATACATAATCATTTGTATTAACTCTTGTCAAATGTATAACTAGTGATGATAGATGCAAATATGTTAGTGCCCTACCTTTGATTTTATTGGACGCCATAAGAGTTTGATATGATATTATTATTGTGGTTGTCATAATTTTGTTTGTAAAGACCAAATTATAGAGTTTATTATGAACATTTTCATTTGTATGAATGGTATGTTGTAGATGAATATTGTTGTATTTTTGGATTTGGATCCATTGCGATGTGTGAATATTGCCACTCCCTTTAGGGAACATTGCTACCGGAGTTAGTTAAAGAGTTTTTTTTTCCTATTTTAATTTTTTTTAAGTGAGAGGTTGTAATTTTTACCTTTGGTGGTACATCCATTGGAGGTTGGAGGTATGTTTTCTCATAGCCTTTTTCCCTAATTTTTAATATTTAAAGGTAAGTTGTATTTGCATTTTTTAGAAATTTCATATAATTAAGTTTCTATGCAATTGACATTTCACATTTTGCAACTGACCTTTAACAATATACAACTGAACTTTTACATTATGCAAATGCTGCTAACTTTATATATTATGCAGGTCCTGTAACATATTATGCAACTGACTTTATATATAATGCAGGTCCTGTATGATTACGTTAATGTGTAGTTAAATTAATTTTGTAGATTGATTGTAAGTGGTGATTAAAGCTTTGGGATGTGGATTATTGTGATAATATACCAGTGTTTTAGCGTGAGTTAACCGCTTTCCCATTATTATACATGCTTGGGACATGTCTGTGAGTGATTTGGAATTTGTTGTGATAAAAATGCTATTTTTGATTAACCATGCATTATTACTATGAAAAATGCATTGTGATTTTATGAATTCAGAAAAATGATGTGTTGACATGGCAATGTGGGCCAAACTTTCGATAGAAATATTATTGTAATTATAATGAAATCTTGGTGCATAAAATAATTGGTTGGCTTGCGCCATTGTTTATGCATGTGTAGATTTGTAAGCATATTAATGTTGGTAAATAGTGCATGTGCTTTGCTCGAGTAATAGATAATGATGATTTGTGGTAAAGGGAGAGGAAGATGTGTTTGAAGGGAGGATATTAAAGAGGAAATAAGGGGTGATTATCTAGCATGCTAAAAGAGGAAACAATGATGGAGGACTTTTGGTCGTACACCGAATGATCCTACGCCCGTTGCGTTATTAGGGCCCATGACACCTCGTGGTTGTTGGGAGAGAACCTATGGTCTGAACGGGTGCTTTGTGGATCTTGCCAGTTCACATCACTTGAACAGTTAGCGTTGTGGATAGCTATCAATTATATGGGATAGCTAGAGCCCATGGATTCGGTCAGAGAGAATAAAGGGGGGGAAGCTATAAGGGAGACTCGGTGAGTAAGAAAAATGCTCATGTGATTCTTGATCCTTGTGAATTTCAGGATCATTGTAACGTAATTTCTCTGCTGTTCAGAATATGAAAATTTATCTGTATTAATGTGAATAGAGATGACCTTGTGAACTATTTGAAAATTGAGTGTGATTGGTTGTGAAATTATGTTTTTATGCAACTAATTCTCTATTTCTCATAAGCACTCGTTCATATGCCTTTTAAGATGGTTTTCTGGTTGCTGAGACTTTTGTCTCACCCTATTGCTATTACATTTTTTTTTTCAGGCGATAGCTCTTGTTCAGGAATTCTGGGAAAGCTTTGAAGGCTTAAGTGGCTATGATCCTTGCATAACCTCCTCCCTTTTGGTTTATGTGATGTATTGATGTATATTGTGGATGAAATAATACTTATCCTTTTGTTGCATCTTATTAAATATTTGAATTGATATTTGATGCTAAGATATTATTAGTAAGCAAGAGGTTTAACACTGCTAGTATTATGTTATTTTGGTTGTTGGATTGGGATTGTTTGCTGATATACATTCATGTTGAGCAAGTTGGCAGTAAGCCTTCATTTGGATTTATCGTTTGGATTCAAAAATTGTTTTATTCAACTTGGTATTAATAGCATAATCTTTGGAAGTGATGTTTATCAAGATAAGTAATCAGTCTAAAAAAAAGCTGTTGTTACAGGCGAGGGCGGACCTACTTGATACCTAGCGGGTGCAGCCGCACCCCCTGACTTCCAGAAAACTAGGTATATATTAGTACTATGTTATTTATTTTGTACTAACTCATTTGCTAATTTTGAACCCACTGAATTTTTGTTCAAATTCTTTTCAAAAGATATTAAGAATAAGTCTTACTTATCTTCTCAAAAAATAGTTTGCACCCCTTGAATCAGGATCTTGAGTCCACCACTAGTTACAGGTCCTATTCTTCAATTAATTTGTCAACATGGGTTTATCCCCAATTCTCCAAGTTGTTAATATTTTTTGGTATTTAATTAAAACACTGGATTTTAATTTGTACAAAAAGCATTTACTACAAACAAACAAACATTGTTTTAAAAATTGATTTACATATGTAAATAAAAGTTTCTTTTAGAAAATTAAGGTTTGCAAACAAACATTGTGGGGTTTTGAAAATTGATTGCTAAATATTTCATATGACATCTCTATATACTACAAAGAAAATTTCTTATGCTAACATGGCCCAAAAAAATAAGAAGCGTAAATTATATTAATAATAAGAAAGATAGAGTACTGAAAGTAATATAGAGAACAAAGAATATATATGGTTGATTTACAATCATAAACTTTGACATAATATACGTCTGGTATTTAAATACCTTTATAATATGTAAACACGCCAAACATTTAGAATAAAAGCAACAAAAATATTAGAACAGTTATACTATTACTTTTAAAATGAGACCACATTATTTTTTATATATGTCAAAATATTATGTTATATTTAACTATCTCAATACTTTTACTCCAATTTCAAAATATTAATGAATATTTTTGTCCTTCCCTGAAGACCAAATTATAGAGTTTAATGTGAACATTTTAATTTGTGTGAATGGTATGTTGTGGTGATTCAAGGTTTAAATTGACGGACCTCGAAGGCCTATCTTTCTTTTAAGGCCTTATCATTGGCCAGCCATTTCTTTTTCGAAATAAATATAAATAAACTTCTGCGGGCACGTACAGGGGCGAGGAGATATTTAGCAGAATTTGAATTTTAATTATTTTCAGGCATTGAAAGCATTCAAGTTGGTGTTATGGAATTTGGTTTCTTAGTAATTTAATTGCTTTATCTTCAAACTCAGGCATCCAACCAAAAAAAAAATCCTTGGATAAATTGAAAAAAAAACATGCAAATCATGAAAACGAGAAGGATAAATTTAATGGAGAAATGAGCAATCAGATTCCTCCACCCCTCTCCCTATCGAAAAAAAAAAATTAAGCTCTTGACGATTCCTCGTTTCTCCCCTCTTCTTCGTACCCTTATCATTTTATTTAAATTTATTTTTTCTTCTTTTATTATTTGTATTAAGATTTATTATTCCAAGTTGTCATTAAAGTTAGAACCTTCGTTGAAAAATAAAATAGAATTATAGCAGTATTAAGATAAACTGGTTAAAACTCGTGAACATGAGGGGAAAGAAGAATGATGATGATCAGTAACTAGTTACTTATAGACGGTTGTAGGCGAATCGGACGGTTTACGTCAAGAGGTTAGGGGTAGAGGAGATTTGGATTTGTTGTTAATGGTGCCCAGCGAAGGATATTTGGGTTGTGGAAGGAGAGTTGATGCCGGCAACAGTGAAGAGGAAGGAGATTTGGGATTCTAATGATGCCGGCAAGGCAGGAAGAGCTGCTTGTAGAGAGGAGGAAGAGGAAGACTGTGTGATGCCGGCAAAAGTAAAGAGAAAGGATGACGATGGGCTAAGGTCCCTAAAAAGGGTGATTTTGCAGTAACTTCGCTTTCAACTCTGTGTCACGGTCCACTCTAGAGAACCTTAGAATTCTCTAGAGATCTCTTGTATATACTAGGCATTCTAGAACTCTCCACACATTTTTCACATGTTTGAATTCAATGTGTAAATATCTTAGATATT
>JANTPZ010055577.1:0-10102 GCA_025593235.1 Vachellia pachyceras | reverse complement strand
CTCAAAATTTGATGCCTTTCTTTCTTTTCTACTCAACCACACAACAAACTAGAACATTATTTTCCTTATTACTATAATTCTGGTTCCCAACACAGCCATTACTCCTATTTTCAGTGTCATGCTCCAGGGAAGAAAATAAAAACATCCAATGTCCATTCACATTCTTTGTTTCCCTTTCCTTTCTAGGATGATTGTAATTACCTGGATAACAGTTTTTGAACCAACAAATGCTTCAATCTTCTTCCAGTCACGGTCAAATCTGAAATCAGTTGGGCAAAACAAAGGTAAACAAGTGAGAAAAATAAACAAATCTATCTGATTTCCATCGAACAGACATAAATTTCACGCAACCAACAAAAACAATTTTCTTTTACTTCCATTTTTCAGATTTTTTATGAGGATATACAGTATCCAGGAGATGCAATATCATGCATCTAGCATTATGCACTCATGCACCTTCAGCGGAACAGTTTCTCCTAATTAAGTTCAAAGGGTTTGGGTATAGAGAAGGAAAGGAAACTCTGTAGCGTACTAGCATTATGCAGTCAATTAGATTGTCTGGTTTGTCAGCCCAGAAGATGTCCTCATCTCCAAGGGCATATGTTATCTTAGATGTAGAAGAATTGTACATATGGCTTATCTTGGGTGTTTTGAACGTGTATTTTGAGGGAGCCATTGTATCTAATATGCAAATTGGTTACGAAACTACTACAGTAAATTAAGGGTGCAGTCACCTATTTCACTGATTAAGAAAATTCTCATCAAATCACATCTACTTATCAAGTAAAATTGTTGTTAACTTCTATATATTATGAGTTAATACCCAGAAGATGTCCTTTCACTTTTGTTGTTAATACCATTATGTATAGCATGAGTTTTTCATTTAGCATGAGTATTTTCCATTACCATTTTCATTTAGCATGAATTTTTCAGATTCTTATATACCATTATTTACCATTATGCACAAGAAAACCAAATGGGAATAGCTTTTAGGAACCCTGCATTCCTTACCATTGATTTTCTTAAGAATACTAAGCTAATTTGCTATTCCAAGTTGTTTGACAGCCAAAGTATTTTTCAGATAACCATACAGATAAAAGATGAAACTCTTTAAAATTTTACATGCACCCAAAGTGTAAAACAAGCTCAAAAATCTACAAGTGAAGAAACCAGACAAAAAAGGCACTTCTTCCAACCTCAAGCACCCCCAAAAAAAGGACAGAGTCAAAAAACCATCACAGAAAACTTGATTCCAAGTTTATACCACATCTTCATGCACAGAAACTTGTTAGAGAAAGCATAATATTTTCTAACTTCAAAACACTACATTAGTTAATTTTATACAGTAAGGTATCAAAAGCATACCCGAGGCAGCCCTTCCGACCCCCATACGTTTATTCATTGCTATGCTTGAAGCTCACAAGTCACCACCACCTAAAGTGCAGCGCCTATCATAGTCGAACAAAACCAGAGAGAAAACAGGAAAAGGAGGAAACATAAGAGGAACCTTATTATTCAGACTTAAAAAAATGAACCAGAGACTTAAGTGGATAAGAGGCTTTTTTTTCAGAGACAGAATAAGATGGCAAAGACGAAAATGATACTAACTGTAAAGCAAGAAACACCAGCTTTTGACTTTTTGCATTTTCATTTTCCAAATAGAAATTCCCAACATAAGCAAATCGATGAAGGAACAAAGACATTGGAGCAAAATTGCAACTAGGAACTCCATACACAAGACACCCATTTGAAGAAACATACAAGAGAGACAATATAAAGCCGAAGCATTTATACACCAACAGAGAAAAAAAGGTATTACCCAAGGTTCAAAGATCCCTGCAGTAACCTTGTTTTTCCTTTCACTTTTGATCAAATAAGCATATAAATAATCTAATGCCTTAATTTGGGATTGGGACTGGGACTAAAATTCATGCACTTATTTCCAAGGCTATAACTTGAGTGGCACTAGAGCTCCGGAACATTCAGCAATGAAAGGAGGAACTAGCCAGGAAATAGGAAGGGAAAGGCCTCCAAATATGAATAGTGATATTGACCTAATACGAAAGGTAAGAAAACGGAAGGACGAAAATGAAATGATCTTGTTAACGAAGTACCATCTTGAGTGAGCATATTCAAAAAGATTTGTGCCCTTGAAAAAGGCTGTATCTGGTGGAGCTAATTCTTGTTTGTTGCTGCAAAAAAACACGGTTTAAAATCCCTTTAAGAATGGTGTCCTCTATCCTTTCCAGAAATCATTAAACGAAGTCATTTTTCTGAATATTGGAGAATGAAGCTCTTTCCTACCTGATGACGATGGCAACTGAACAAGAACAAAACCTAGAGGCTGATGGAGACGACTGGCAGTAGATAGGAAGCTGGAAGGCGACGGTGATGATGATGGCTGGACTGGACGACTAGAAGAAAATGGTGACCGGATTTGGAGTGACTTTTAGGACGTTGGCGGGATGAACGTTTGCGGCATCAAGAAGCAGAGGCTGGAAGGAAGAGGCATGAATATGAAGTAGGGCGTGTATATGAAGTAGGGCTACAAATGCACACACGCGTGTATATTGAAACATGGAGGGAAAGTGGTGTGAAAATGAAATTGGTGTGAAATTGAAATGAGGGAGAAAGTGGTGTGAAAATGAAATTGGTGTGAAATTGAAATGAGGGGGAAGTGGTCATATTTTGTTAATTAAACCTTTAAAATAAACAATATATTAACTCTTTTATCCTTCCAAATTTTTAATACTAAAAATGAATATGAATAACTCGTAAAAAAATTTTCTCATTAATTTAAAAAATTAGAGAGGAATATAATATTCCTTGCTGATTGGGTAATTTAGAGAGGAATATCTAAGTCATCATTAATTTTCCTTGCTGATTTGGAAAATAAGCGAGGAATATAATATTCCTCGCTAATTAGGCATTTTAGAGAGGAATGTCTAAGTCTCCGCTAATTTTCCTCGCTAATTTAAAAAATTAGAGAGGAATATAATATTCCTCACTAAATTCCTCGCTAATTGAGCATTTTAGAGAGGAACATTTCAGTCGTCGCAAATTTTCCTCGCTAATTTGGACATTAGAGAGGAATTTATTATTTTTCGCTAATTGGGCTATTTAGAGATGAATTTAAAAGTTGTCGCTAATTTTCCTTACTAAAATGTGATTTTCTAGTAGTGAGGGTTTTGCTCTCCTGGAGTTCTACAATATTCCAGAAAATGCGTCTGCGAGGGGAATGTATCAACATCCTTATAAGTCATGCTTCGTTCCCCTCCCCAATCGATATGTGACTTCATATCCACCCATCCGCAGGGGCCCAACGTCCTCGCTGGCACACTGACCGAAGGCCTGGTTCTGTTATGTTATCCCACTGAAACATAATGTCAGTAAAGTAATGAACTTGGAGTAAAGATTGAAAGCTGTGACGAGTCAGTGATTGGGCAATTGTTGAGCCATTTGTCCCTCTAATATTTATAACTGAGTTTCAGTGGTTGCTCCACAACTCTCGGAGATCTCGATTTATTGAATAAAAAAAAGGTAAGCATCCGTAATACAAGTGGGATCGAATCCATGCTCGTCGTTCACTTTTCGGAGACGTTCATGTTATTTGGCTACAGAGTAATTCTAGGAGACCTCTCAAACCTATCAAACAACAAAAATTTAGAAGCCAGAGAGAGAGAGAGAGAGAGCCACTTGAAACATATATAATTTGAATTATCTAAACATGTTCCTACACATTATTAATCACTTAGCATGTTCATATATAGTCTCTATTATTCACTTCAAATGATTCAACATTCGCGAACACAACGGGAAAAGCGTTGCCATCAGTGATGACCAAACGACCTTCAATGCTAATGCTAAGATCTCCACAGGAATTAGCCAAAAGCGGGACAGAAGACGATTTTTCAAAGATATATTCTATACAAAAATCTGTGACAGTTTCATTTTAATTTAGGATATTTTTCCTTAAAAATGGTAAAAAGTTCAAAACTTTACAATTTTTTGTTGTTAATATATTAAAATCTCAATCATTTCATGTAGAATCTAATCATTTAAAGAAACGAGACAAAAACAATTGGGAAGTGGGGGAAAATTAGGTCGCGGTAGAAATGCCATTGTTGACTTGAGAGGATGATCGCACAACTTTATTAAGAGGCAAAGTTTCATTTCCTGTCTTGGTGGGTAGCTCAAAGCCATCACCCTCTAATTCCCATGGAAATGGAAGCATGTCGTGGGTTTGTTTGTTAGAGCATTTGGAAAAGCCAAACGCACGTTCAATAGTGTTTTTCCTCAAAACGAGGTCATCCCCTTCACATATTTATTTCGGCTTGTGTAAAAGTACTTTTCTACCGCGTTTTCAAATGGATACAGCATGTGCAACCGTTGGTAAGGAAGTTGTCGTCAGTCAGTGTCGACAAGCGATCGATAGTTTGGGGCTGATCGGAGAGGTGATGACGAAGGCAAAGAGAAAGAAGATAGAGAATAAGGAAGGCTTCATTATTGGTAGCTAACTTGCTCGAGAGAGAGAGAGAGCAACGGGACTTTGGACAAACTGGATCATGAAATGTGTTACAGAAATGATGTTAATTTTCAAGATTTTCCAAATTAAGAAAACGAGTCAACGGCTAGTGATAGCTTGGATGAAGTCTTAAATATGAACATGGCATTAACATGGTTTTAATAAAGAGGAGCATGAAATGACCTACATTTGAATGGATATGATGCATCTAGAGTTGAATCAATTCCCATCTGTTGTGTGGCGTTCAATGATTTGACAATTACCGCCCATTTTTGACACATATTAGTTTTTACTTTTTACACAATTTGTCGTTTATTACTTTACATTTTTACATATTATTTTATTTTGAAAAGGAGCATAATAAAAAATTAAATTAATGTTCTTGATACTAACACGGAAAGTAGTGAAGATTTAAACTAAATCTTGAAATTTAAAACTTTCAAAATTTTTCAACTAGTGATTTCATTTTACGGTTGCCAAAAGGTAAAAGCTTGGTGTGCATTGTAAGATGGTTGAGGTACTGGGCCTAGCATTGGGAAAACGTTGAGCCCGCCAACTTGCGGGTTGGCGGGCTAACCGTTTTTAAATTTTTTTAAAAAAAAGTGAATCCCTTTATGTTTTTTAATAGGAAGCGGATGATATTCAATAGTTTCAAATATTATTTTAAATCTTATTATTTCATCTTAAATGTATACTTATTTTAGAGATTGTTAATTATGTATTTTGTTTTTTGTATTGTACATATTGATGATTATATTTTTTAGAGATATATTATATTTTTCTTCCGAACAATCAAATGAGCTGGGTAAACTTTATGTACATTTGTTGTATTATTTTTTCTAAATTTTTTTACTAAAATAATAAAAATAGTAAAATAAAAAATGGAAAAAAAGTAGTAACGGAATGGCAGCCCGTTAAAAAACGGGCCAAACAGAGTCCAACCCGTTTTCGAGTACTCACGGCTTGTATATGTACCTGTGATTGACTCGTTTGAATTCTCACGTTGCTTGTTATTTTGATAATATCTGTCCTGTTCAAATACAAATTTAAATCTGAGCGGTGCAAATTTGGTGTTGATAAGCATCCAAACTCATTCCATGGAATTTCCTAAAGTTTAGACATTTAAAACCAGCTTACGTGCTCATCAAAGAGTACCCAAACCTCATCAAATCCAAGTTGTCCAAATTCTTTTTTTATCTTGTATTTTATAATATTTTAATTCATATTGAATTTAAATTTAAAATACTCTCTTAATTATATTTTTCTTTAAAAATAACTATTTAATTTAAAATTGTAAGTTGAAAAAAAAAATTAAATTTATACCTTTTAGATCCGGTGAGGTTTAGATGAGCATCAAGCCAGTCCGTAAACCATACCTCACTCAGATTTCCTCAAAAATGGTTCATAGAACCCTACTGCACTCATCACTTTCCATCCTCATCCTTCTTTACCAACCTTCACAAATCTCAGATTTTTCGTCGTCGTCGTCGCTGCTGCTGCTGCTCACAACACTTTCATACATTGCTTCCTCAATCATTCCTAACACTCTCACCCCATGCCCTTGGAAATTTTCACCCCAAATAATGCCTCTTTCTCTCCATTATTACAGGCCCACATCAGAAACCTCCGCTTCAACTCACTGCCCTACATGTCTCCCATGTCCAAGCAGCAGTTATCTGTGGCCAAAAGCACAACTTACAGATGAAGATCCCAAGCGGAGGCCACGACTATGAGGGCGTCTCGTACACATCCGAGGAGCCTTTTTTCATCCTTGACATGTTTAATCTCAGGTCAATCCATGTCGATATAGAGACCGAGACGGATTGGGTGCAAGCCGGAGCGACTCTCGGCGAGATCTTTTATAGAACTGCAGAGATGGCTTTCCAGCCGGTGTTTGTCCCACAGTTGGTGTAGGGGACACATAAGTGGTGCTGGGTATGGGAATATGATGAGAAAATATGGCGTGTCGGCGGATAACGTTGTTGATGCGGAAATAGTTGATGTTCATGGAAGACTGCTTGGTAGAAAATCTATGGGCGAAGATCTATTCTGGGCCATTACAGGTGGAGGAGGAGCTAGCTTCGGAGTGTAATTTCGTTCAAAGTGAAGATCGTACGAGTCCCTGAGTTTGTTACTGTGTTCGTGGTTTCTTGGACATTAGACCAAAATGCGACAGATATAATATACAGATGGCAACATTTTGCTCCAAAGTATTGATAATGTTCTTTTGGAAACATAATTTTCCAAACAGTACACACATTCCAATATAAAATCATCTCGAAATCTGTAAAAACCGTCTCGAAATTAATTGAAATCATTTCGAAATCCATAAAACTATCTTGAAATCCGCAAAATGCCTCGGAATCTGTAAACTCATTTCTCCCAACAGACTCTCAAACACACCCAATGACCTTTTCATTAGGGTTATTATTGAAGTGGTTAATGCTACAAAAAATGGGAAGAAAAAGACGACTGTGAGGGTTACATTCGTAGCCATGTTCCTTGGTGACTCCAAGAGGCTTCTTTCTATTATGAACCAGGGCTTCCCTGAATTGGGTTTGAAGCAATGAGACTGTATTGAATCAAGCTGGCTTAGATCGATTCTGTTCCGGGCGAACATTGATATTACAAAGACTTTGGAGATTTTACTTGATAGGGTTCCTCAGTCACTGTATTACTTGAAAAGGAAGTCTGATTATGTCAAAGAACCAATTCCTAAAGAAGTTTTTGAACTGATACGAAGAAGATGATTCACTTGAAGGACTCAATTATGTATTTCAATCCTTATGGTGGACGAATGGCTGAGATTCCGGCCACTGCAACTCCTTTTCCTCATAGAGCTGGCTATCTATGGAAGGTACGTTTCAAAGTTATTTCACTAATATTTTAATTCAAAAAGTCTATATACTTGTACATATAGAATGAAAGCCTCGTTTTCCTGCTAAACATTCAATGTTTAGTTGAGAGAGCAAATCAAATATAGATTGTCCATATCAGATCTAAACGGTTCAAATTTGATTTTTTTAAAAATAATAATTTATTAAAGAAAATTATTTTTTAAAAAATAGTAATTATGATATTGTTTTTATTTTTTATACTACATTTATTGGAATACTTTTTTTTAGAAAAAGTAAACTCTTAAAAATTAAATCTAGACTATGTAAATTATTCTCGACTAAGCAAAATTTTCAAATTTTATTTCTAATTAATTCAATTATCTCTCATTATATTTTTCCCATACATTCTCTTTTATAGTTTTTCCCTCACCATTTCTCTCTCTCACCTTGCCTCTCCTTATAAATAAGAGCATATTAAAAGACGTACATTTCTTTACAAAAAAGGATTGGAAGGAGTATAATTAGTCACTTTACAGAAAGTCAACAATAATAATTCTTCATTTTCACAAAATAACCTTATTAATTGTATTGTGGAGAGGTTACGTAGAAAAAGAATGAAAAGTAAGTCGGCTACTTTGATTTTAATTATCGTAGCGTAACCTTGGAGAGTAGTGATGATTTTTTACCATAATAATTATGCAAAGTACTTTTAACTATTTTTCTTAATCCTTATAAAAAAAGTTAGAAATGTCATACAGTAAGAGTTCGAATAATAGTGGTAAAAAAAAAAAAAAGAGTTCGAATAATATGTATGCTTAATTGAGAATTAGCAGTATCGTCATCTCATATTGTTCCAGAGATGGATATGCAGCTTTGGTGAGTCTCTTCATGTTTAAAGTATTCCAGCTTAAGTACTTTTAATACTTTACTAAATAAACATGGAACACAAGTTATTCTTTTTCCCAACTTGAGGAAGATTACTTGGATACGTAAAATACAACTAGCTATATTTTTGCTGAATTCACTCCAAGTTAAAAAAAATTAAAGGAACTTCGTTTATGGAATGGGCACGAGAACGAAAGGTGGGGCTCACTCAAATGAAAGCTTTGTAAATTCAATTATCATCTCCAACATGCATTCGAATATGCTGAAGATGAGATATGTTTCAAATGGGCCACAACGTTCATTCGAATGGGTATTAAAAAATGTACTGATTATGTAACAACCTCATTTGAATGTGTTTACATTCATTCGAATGCAATTTAAGAAATTTTATTTTTTATTAATAAATCCTTATATTTATAAAAAATTTACATTTTCTTAAGGGCAATATGGTCATATAATATAATTTTCCAACACTCTTTCCTACAATTTTAACTCAACCAAACAAAATTTTTTTCATCAACCTATTTTTTATTCCAGTGTCAACCAAACAGCACACCCTAAAAAATTTTCCGTTCTATTTCATTCCATTCCATAAGATTCTAATAGATTCAGCGAACCAAACGGGCCCTTAATGATCTCATGAGTCCATCCCTCTCTTTGCGTCGTTGAATTAATAATAGGTATCAACTATAAAAAAGAAGTTGAGATTCATAAAATGAAAGTGACTAATGATTTCTCATTTCTAATGATTAATTATTAGAGACCAATAATGTAAAATATTTAATATGCTAAATGCATGTAGTGTGGCCTTGAACCGATACAATATCAAGCGAACTGGAATGAAGCAGGGAAAGAGGTGGCAGATTATCACATAGAACTAATCAGAAAACTTCATAGCTTCATGGCTCGCAATGTGTTTAAGAACTCTCGAGAAGCATTCCTGAACTATATATAAAGATCTTGAATTGGGAATCAACCCCATTGGTAAAAACTGCTATGAAGAAGGTAGAGTTTATGGCCTCATCACTACCAGAAAAAACAGATTTAGTGACGGAAAAATCAACTTTAACGACGGAAAAAACAGATTTAGCGATGGAAATCCGTTGCTAAAATGAGGGTCACTAAATTTAGCGACGGAATTGTCAAATTTAGCGACGGATTTTTTAGCGACGGAATTAGCGACGAATTTTTTCTCTCGCTAATTAGCGACGGATTTAGTGACGGACTTTTCAGTCGCTAATTTAGCGAGGGAATTAGGAACGGAAATTCTCCGTCGCTAAATTAGCGACGGATTTAGCGACGGAATTTTCCGTCGCTAAATTTTCTTTTTTCTCGCTAATTCCGTCGCTAAATTTCATTTTCGGTCGCTAAATTTCTTTTTTCTCTCGCTAATTCCATCACTAATTAAAATATTATGCGTTACTTTTCCGTTGTTAAATTTCTTTTTTCCCTTGCTAATTCCATCGCTAAATTTCCTTTTTTTCCCTCACTAATTCTGTCACCAATTAGAAATTATACCTTACCTTTCCGTCGCTAAATTTCCTTTTTCCCTCGCTAATTAGAATATTATATCTTTACTTTTCCATCGCTAAATGCGTTATATTCCATCGCTAAATTGGCAATTATGTGCATTTAGCATCATTATATTTGACAATTTTATCACTAAATCCATCGCTAATTTTAAATATGAATCAAATATGTATTTACAAAAATATTTTATAAACAAAACCTGTTTAATCAAAATTGACCCAAAAAACAAATTTTAAATAGTAATATCAAGTACATTGTATCTTTAACTATAAACAAACACACTCTAATGTTTGATAAAAGTCTTAAAGTTGAAAAATACATATAA
>JANTPZ010055576.1:0-10733 GCA_025593235.1 Vachellia pachyceras | reverse complement strand
AAACCCCTAACTTTGGGCTGATGAGAAACAGAGCAAATGATCTCCAAATGGAATGAAATTTTACAGAAAAATAGTTCATATTGCGAGATTTTTATCAATCCAAAGAACACTAAATTTGGAGTTTTGTATAGAAAGTTATTAAGTTCCAAAGTTTGAAGAAAATCACTGGAAAACCTGGGGAAAATAGAAAAATGACCAAGTGTACAGTACATTTTTACGAATTAAAATGTATCATTTGGGCAAGTAAATGACTCAAGGAGTATTTTTTCCTTGTAAAGGAACTTACAAGCTTCAAATAGAAATTGGAAGCACTCAATTTCGATTTTTCTACAATTAGTTATGAATTTTCAAAGTTGGTCCTAAAAAAAGTGAATAGTAACTCACAAACTTGAAAGTTTTCAAATTGAAACTTGTGGACCCTTTGATCATAATGAGGCTTCCTTTTGATTCTAATTCACTTTGTAATGAAGCTAAGGGGTAAGTTAAGGAGTGTTGCAAAGTGTGTCAGAGATAAAGTTGTCAGATAAAGTAGTGCTCGAGCATAATGATATAGTGCTCAAGTATTGCTTAACATTTTTCAAAGAAAAGCTCAATGCTATGACTTAATGCTAGAGCATAAGATGAAAACATTTGAAAAATAATTGGATACTTGAGTATTAAAGCATATTGCTTCCAGTAAAATTAATGCTATGAGATAGTGCTCGAGCATTAGAAAGAGTTTTGCTAGTGAAAGAAGTAAATGCTAGAACATTTATTACCAGTGTTTGAGTATTGACAATACTTTTGGATGTTGCTCGAGCATTCTGTGCAAGTATTGAATTGATGCAAGTTTTAAAAGCCTCAATACTTGAGCACTGATTCATGGTGCTCGAGCATTGTGAGTGCTGGCACACTTGCTGGAGCATTCTCAGAAAGCATGAGTGAACAGTGAAATTTTGAGGTTGATGCTTGAGCATTGGATGCCAGTGCTCGAGCATTAACACTGCTTCTAGTTAATGCTAGCAGCATTCACTCATAGTGCTGTTAAACAACTTCTCAACACTCGAGCACTGTGTCCTAGTGCTCGAGCATTAGCTCCACTTTCTGCCTCAGCATAGATAAAAAACTTCAACACTCGAGCATTGTATTCTAGTGCTCAAGCATTGGCTATGCTTTCAGCCAATGCTTGAAGCATTGCATCATAGCACTATTTGTGATCTCTGGCTTAGCCCAATACTCAAGCATTGGCAACACTTCTTGCCAATGCTTGAAGTATGGACTAATAGCACAGTAAAAAACCTCAATACTCGAACACTGCGTCGTAGTGCTTGAGCATTGGCTGTGCTTTTAGTCAATCCTTGAAGTATTACATGACAGCACTGTCTGAGGGATTTGACTTATCACGATGTTCGAGCATTGAGTCCCAGTGCTTGAGCATTGGCAACACTTCCTGTAGTGTTTGAAGTATTCATTGAAAGAATTGCTTAAACTTCATTTTCAGAACCCGATGCTCGAGCATTGAAATCCAGTGCTCGAGCATTGGCAATGCTTGAGTGCTTTACTCGAGTATTGAGTGCAAGTATTGCTCAAAATCATAAGTTCCAAAACATAGTACTCGAGCTTGAATCCAGTGCTTGAGTATTGGCAATCATTTGAAACATTACTTGAGTATTTTCAGAACGCATTAAGTTAAAACTTTGAAAAGCTTTCAGAAGCATGTCAAGCTTGAGAATTCAAGTTTCAAAGATAGTTTTAAAAACATTTTATAGCTTTACAACATAA
Organism: Vachellia pachyceras; assembly: GCA_025593235.1. Taxonomy (NCBI): domain Eukaryota; kingdom Viridiplantae; phylum Streptophyta; class Magnoliopsida; order Fabales; family Fabaceae; genus Vachellia; species Vachellia pachyceras. Next base: position 8,972 of record JANTPZ010055576.1, on the reverse strand, counting down.
AACATCAGTTTTTGTTATAATCAAAACAAGGTATCAACATTCTCCCCCTTTTGATGATGACAAAATCATAAATCAGAAATTATGAGGAAACTTAAAAGGGACAAAAATTAAAGCATAATGAAATTCATAACATAATCATCATATGTAACAAAGTTCAACATAAAGAGTAAATACAAAGAAAACAAAATGCCCAAGACAAACTCTGATTTCTCCCCCCTTTTGCCATACATCAAGAAGGGTCACTGAGGAGGAGAGACATGATCATCAGGTAGGCTCGGGAGAAGGCACAGAGGATACTGGAGAAGCAGGGATAGGCTATGGCTCAGGATTCAAAATGGAAGAAGAGAAGTTAATCATGGCTAAGGCAACATCTGTCGGTGGATCTTCAGGGGAGGCAGGAGCAGGGGTAGGTGCAGCCTGATGGTCTCTGATGTACTACTCAATGGATGCGACTCTGCTATCCAGATGATTCACTATGCTCTATAGATTATCAAACTTCTCCAGGAAAGAATCTTTGAAGGTGATAAGATGCTTGGACAGAGAGGTAACTGAAACATCTAGAGACCTCCCAGAGAAGTAATCTCCTGCTGTCATTAGAGCATTCTTGAGATACTATTGAGTCTGAGCCTGAAAGGTAGTCATAAAGGCCTCACTCATTCTCCATATATTGCTATTGGCAGTAGGAGCAAAGAAAGGAGCAGATGAGGGCTGAGGAGGTGCAGGGGGCTAAGCCTCATCCTATCTTTGAGATGCAGCAGATGTAGCCTTCTTCTTCTTCTTCTTCTTATGATGTTACCCCTAAGGGTCAACTAGATTGATGTTCATCCTATATAGATGGGCCTCTCCAAACTTCACAGTCTTAGCAACTTTTTCCAAAATGAACTAGATTTCAAGTTGCTTCAACATATGAGAAACCATGCAGGGATAAGGCACAATAATTCTCTTGGAACTCGATAAGACAAACCTCCACATTTCATTGAACACTAATTCTCCTATATTTCTCTTATCCTTGTTCATGAGCATGCCAAGCTTGAGAATTCAAGTTTCAAAGATAGTTTCAAAAACATTTTATAGCTTTATAACATAAAATATCAATTTTGTTATCATCAAAACAAGGTATTAACAACAACATACATTGAAAATTCATTATTCTTCTTATATCTGTAGGTATCCATCCCTGTTTATCTTCTCTTGTCACTACATCATTAAAATCCCTTGTGTTGATATCTTTTTTTGATGATAACAAAATTGTGCTAGGAAATTGTTAAATAATTTTGAATCCCAAGTTTTAAAATACTTCATGAAAATACTCGAGTGTTTTTGTCAAAATATTAACAGTACTCGAGCATTATAATTCAATGCTCCAACACTGCAAGTTTTTAAACTTAAGAAAATTTTGTGCTTCCAAGCAATACTTCAAGTATTGATATGAAGTGTTGTCAATACTCGAGTATTGGAATATAGTAATCGAGCACTGTGTTTTGAAAATAAGTTTTTAAACTATACTCTGAGTAAACACTTCAAGCATTGGCATATAGTAATGCCAATGCTCGAGTATTACAAGTCAGTACTCGAGCATTAGGCTAAAACAGGGCTTACAAACAATGCTGCAATGAAGTACTGCAAGTATTGGCTGACAACAGAGTCAATACTTGGGCACTGTAATTCAGCACTCGAGTGTTGACTACCTTTGTCAACACTGTCAAACAACACCTCTAGTGTTGGCTGACAACACAGCCAATACTCGAGCACTGTAAATGCAATGCTCGAATGTTGAGTTCTCTACTAGTGCTGTCAAGTAATACTTCAACTAAAAAGCTTCCAGCAGAGCCAACACTTGAGCACATGTTAACAGCACTCGAGTGTTGTGACCTGACCCTCATCACTAGAAGCCAACACTGCAAGCACTGTCAATACTCGAGCACTAGCTTTTTATGCTCGAGTATCAAGCTGAAAATTTTCACTGTTCACCAATACTCTCTGATAATGCTCCAGCATTCACTTCCAGCATTTATAACACTCGAGCATCATTATCTAGCACTCGAGTATTATACATTCTCAAAACTTATATTCAAACACTGGCACAAAATACTCAAGCAATCATTGGAAGCATTATCAATACTCAAGCACTGAGATTTCTTACTCGAGTATTTAACTCTTTTCAAAGCACTTTCATATAATACTCGAGCATTACATCAAAGTACTTAAACTTTTCTGTGAAATATTCTGAGCTACACTCGAGCATTAAAATTCTTATGCTTGAGCATTGGCTTCTCTGTGACAGCTTTATCTCTGACACATTTCAACTACGCTATACACCCACTTTCCTTATGTGTGTAATGATACTTTTGAATTCTAACTGCTCTCATAAATGCAGAGGTTTGAAACAATAAATGAGGAAAGAAAAGCAGGCATGATCTAAGACTTGGAGTTTTTAATGTAGTTCTGCAACTTTCAACCTTGTCTGACTCAGAAGCATTTAATGACATTAATGAAGAAGCTGAATGGTAGATGGTGAGAGTAACGGATAGTAAATGGAGTCTAACAGACATTTAAGAGTTTCTCAACTATAAAAGGAGAAGCATTCAATACAGAGACAACAACAACAACAACAACAAATATCCTGAGTATTCAAACCTGCATTTACTACATTATTGCTGTATTCCTTCTTTAATTCTTTCTGAGCTTTATTATTAGCCATATGCTCTTTTGAGAGAGATATCTAAGGCAAAAATACTCTGTAAAACTTGTGAGAAACTCAAGGACAGGACATTGAGCTAGCTGGGCTGAAAGTGAGATAGAAACAAAGAGTAAGGTACTCTGTTTTAGTGAAAAGGGAAAGGGGGAGTGGATTCCCAGATTGTACAGACTTATGAAGTCTCAACTTCTTTCAGATAGTGGATTTGGAAATCTCAAAGGTGCTCTAAGGACTGGACGTAGGTTAAGAAGACCGAACCAGGATAAATCTTTGTGTTCATCTTTGCTCTTCTCTTGGTGACTTTGTTCTTTTAATTATGTGTTTTTAAAGAGCAAATTTTTATATTAGACCAATTCAGCCCCCTCTTGGTCAAATCCTATTCTAACATTTGGTATCAGAGTAGGTCTCTTGTGCAAAGAACTTAATAGTTTCAAGAGAGATCCATGGCAGGATTTGCTAAACACATTCTTACTGACGGAGCCTCCATAACCAGGCCTCCAGCATTTAACAGCCAAAAATTTTCCTTTTGGAAAATTAAATTTCAAAACTTCATTTTAGCCACTGATATTGATTTGTGGGAAGTATTTGAGCAGGGAAACTATGTACCCATGAAGGTGGAAGATGGACTAACCCCTAAAACTCATCATGAGTTTGCTAGTGAAGATCTACGAAGAGTTCATCTCAACAGAAAGGCAGTTCTAATGTTGCAGGTAGCTCTGAATGAAGATGATTTCTTCAAAGTCTGCACTCTACCTTCAGCAAAACACATGTGGGATACTCTGGAATAGCTTACGAAGGCACAGAAGCTGTAGAGCAAGTCACAATCCCCTTCCAAATCCAAGTATGCTTCTAAACCACCATCCAAAAAGGTGAGAATTGCTGATCCCATGGCATCTGAGGAGACAGTGGCACCTGTTTCTCAAAAGTCCAGTGCTGGCTTTCTAATATCAACAATCACTCTGCTCTTAGAAACTTCTTATTAACATTTATTTCTTCTTAAATCTTCAGCCATAACAACCTACCCAACCATTGATCCTAGCGCTATTACATTCTCCTCATACATTGCTCCTATTGGTAGATCATGAAACTGTATCCAGAACGGGCATAGATTAAATTCTACTTCCTTAAATGTCGCATATTCCTGCCATTGCTGTAAACTTAGCAGGATTCCTTGAATTGACCATGGTCTTCCTTTTAGTATCCTCTGATAGTCCTCCTTTCTCTGAAATTCAAAACTATACACATTTTGCGTAACCTCTATAATCTCCATATCTTCATTCTTCTCTATGTTCCATCCCTTTCTTATCATTTGGTAGGTAACGATGCGATTCAAATATCTATCCTTGATTAGTTTCCCTATCAGCGAACCTCCTACAACCTTGTCCTTTTGTTTCGTTTTCCATATGAGATTCGCAGTTAGTTCCTCCTATGGTTTTTGCTTTATTCTTTGCTTCACTTGAGACTCTCCTCCTGCATTTCACATCCCCTCTTCACCTCCTTTCTCCATGATCTATCACTCCTTTATTGCAGAGGATTGATCCTTTTCCTTGTTTCTTTCCTTCTAAAAAGTTGATGATCCTCACTCAGCTACGTAGATACGTTGTTCAATCTTGTAGCTCACTCTTTTTCTCCATCGCAGTAGGCGTCAAAGGTCACTCACCTTCCTCTCTCTCCATCGTTTGATTCACGTGGTTACAACTACTTCTGTAACCATAGTAACAAACTCTCATGGAGGAGAGATAATACTCTCACAGGGGAGAGAGAAAATATCTAAAAAGAAATGTGCAAACATTGAACCCAACTAATATGAGGCAATTGCTACAAATTGTCATTCTAGAAATTAAAAAGTTCAATAAATTACATTTGTTTTGTATGTGAACAGCTAAAAATTGTGATTTCACAAATTTAATAATTCAATTAATTCATTTGCAATACCATTACAAAGTGTAAGGTAAAAATATTAAATATATCAACATTGTAGCAATTCTAGAACTTCTACAAATTTAAAATTCAAAATTTCATATCCACGAGCAACTGATTTCATTTGTAGCGGTTATAAATTGCTATTAACTATAACGGTAAAAAAATCAATTACAATTCAAGTAGTGGTTTTGGAACTGCTGCTAACTTTGAATGTTAGAAAATTTGAACTTAAGTTTTTTCTCACCTATAAATGTTCCAAATTTCATTTTCCACATTTATCTCATATTCTATAATTTCATTCTCCTCATATGTCTTCATGATATTTTACTAGAGTGAACAATTTATTAGATTTTGTTGTCAGACACATCAACATTAACTTTAAGATTTCTTTTTTCATGCCCTAAATGTAATTTCAAAAATTGGCATCCAAAATATGTTTTTAAGAAACACTTAATAGTTAAACCTTCCCTCAAAGTTATATATACTAGTATATAATGGAGAAACTGATAATATAGTTAGAATATATAGTCTTGCAATTTCATAGTTCTGAGAAAGAATACACTATTGATCTCATCAATGACGTAAGCTAACAAGGCTCCATATTCTACGTGTGTGAAGTGCAAGGCTTGGAACTTTAATACATGAGGAAAAAAAGAAGTATTTAACCTTACAGCTAGAGCCAATAAGACTCTATATCCTCAATGTGTGAATTACTCTAAAATGTTATTTTTTATTGAATTGTACAACATTAAGTGCTTGTGTAGTATCACTTGTAAGGGCATGTCGATGGTGTAGAATCATTAGTCAGCACATTGCCTTAGGTGAAGATCCCTACTTCTTTATATAAAGCAACGGAGATTGGCAACTAAATGGGGTTAAATCACCAAAGAATTGATGGATTCAATGTTGAATTTTTCAGATTTTGCGATGGATCCTAGAAACATCCATCTTGCTTTGGCCACTGATGCATTCAATCAATTTGGCAACCTTAACAATAGTTGCAGTATTTGACAAGTGTTGTTACTACAACATCCATTTTTCATTTATAGTTAGTTCTTGTTTAGATTTTATTTAGTTAAAGAGAATAAAGTAAATTAAAATTTAAAAGAAATATGAAACTTTGAATATTTATCCATTTTTCCCCTACTTTTTCTTCCTATCATATCTTGTAAGTTGAACTCTTTAATAAATATAAATAAAAGGAAGGTTGAATACATATTCATCCACGTAAGCAATGTACACCCAGTCATTTTAATGAGTAATGTGTGAGTAGGTGTGTGTTTGTTTGTCAATGGGTGGTTGTATTGCCTTTCTCATCATTGTTTTTATTTATTTTAGTATATAAATATATATAATGATACATATATATATATGTAAGTATATGTGTGTGTTTTAAGTTATTTTTATTTATTTATTTTATTGTTTGAAAGGAAAAATATAATTATATATATAGTTTCAGTGGCTATATGTGCATGTATAAAGAAATATAGATTCAACCCCACAAACACATTTTCACTATGTGTGTTTGCTCTTTGTTATTTCTTTTTTTTTTATTTTTATAAAAGAAAAGTAATTATATCTTATCATGGTTTCTCCTTTTTGTGTGTGGGAGAAGTGTGTGTATATATTCAAAAGCCTTTCAACATTTTTTTAAACCGTGCACCTAATACATCTTTTTACTGTTGTTGAAAGAAAAAAGAGAGGAAAGGAAGCCTAATGTCCAGTACCGTGTGTGTGTGAATGGGTGAGAGGATGTAGATGTATGTATGCATTTCTTTTATTAAAAAAATAATACACACACACACACATATAAATATATGTATATTTGTGAGTAGGTATAGAGGGGGTGTGTGTCAATGTAGTTTTGTATGTTTCTTTTTATCAATTTTTTCTTATTTATAATATAAGTAATAAAATGAAATAAACAGAAAGCCACATTACGGTGGTGATGGGCATATTAATGTACTGGTGAGGTATGTGTATTTTGTTTGTATTTTTAAAATATATAATAAATATTAATAATATATTATCTTGGGATTTTTTTGAAGTGAAAATTTATAATAATAATAAAAATAGTGTTACTGTTACAACTACCACCTTTATTGTTATTATTATTTCATTCCTCGAAAACAACCCAAAAAAATATACAAGGGATGGTCCCATATAAAAATATTTTGTCTCATATGAATAAATAAGGTAACTTATATTTTTTACTAATATGTGGGTGTAAAGGGTAGTTTTAGGTATTTAAATTACCTTTGAAGCAGCTTTTAGAATAGGCTAATTAGTCTATTGATAGAAATTATTGTGTATGATTTTTGTAGACTCTCATTGAGAATTTTGGAGTTACTTTTGTGTGCTTACTAAGTAGCAGGTAACTTTGAATATTCTTCCATATACTTATGAACCGCGTATAATTAAATTGTGATTTAACTATATTTTATACATTTTTGGATTGAATTATATAGATTAAATATTTGAAGTTTTCAAAATATAATTTGTCACAAAAATTTTTATAACTGCCATGGTAGTTGCATTGTGATCGAGTTGGAGTAAGGAGGAGAAATATGTGTGATGAGATTTTTATCACAAGATAAGCCATCACTTGGTGCATAGTGGATGACATTTGTTAGGGCCTCTTTACCTGTGTTCTTCCTTTGGACATGATTGCATTGGAATTATGGAACATGTGACACCTCCTTGGTTTTTCTTTTAAGGAAGGGAGCCATAGTTCAGACTTGAGTTCTACATCTTTGGCCGGGCGTATCTTAAGAAACCGGTGAGCTCGAGACCTGCTATATTAACATTTTCAAGTGATTATTCTAGTAGGTAGGAAGGGAAGGCAGCTATGGAGTGAACCTTATTGGCTCTCTTATACTCTTAAGCACATGCTATAATTTTAAATTGCCGTGACTCTATATCTATTTACTCTGATATTTTGGGAGGATTTGGTTTTTTATCAGTGGTGTGCATTTTGGCTTGATTGATGATATGTTTTAAGGAATTGATATTGGAAATTCTCATCATTTATACATGGGAAAAATTTCGTTAAGATTTCGGTTAAAAATTTGGGGTGTTACAATTTTAGTATTAGGGTTATAGTATTCTGTGGCTAGTTTATTCTCTCGTTTGAATAAACACTTTTTGAAAGTATGATTTCTTTATACTTTTAGAGGGCATGGCAAATTAAATATTATAGCATGTGTACTTTCCTTTATTTAGAGTTAGAATATGCTTACTTTTTGCTTAACATATTTGATGACCTCATGATGTTTATCATATAGGGGATAATGGGGAACACTCTACTAACTAATTCTAACCGAGTTCCTCATCAAAATTGTCCTCCTCGCCCAGATGACAACGTGATATTACTAGAGTTACGGGTTTTGGTCCTAGACCTCAATCAAATAGTAAAGAAGCATAAAGATGAATTAGCAGTGTTGAGAGGTCAAGGTGATAGACATGAACGAATTCCTAGTGACCACCAATCTAAGGGTGCAACTGTAGAGGCACAAAGTCTACGGTGGTAGTAGTCCCCATTCTTAGCCCCACACACATCCATTACTGATGTTTAGGTTAGGTTCTAAAAATTTAACCATCCAATGTTTGAGACAAAGCTAGATGTGATAGGAGTACTAGAATGGTTGAAGAGGCTTCAAAAGATTCTCAAGGTCATGGATATTAGCTCTGAACAAAAGGTGCTAGATGTTGAGTAGCTATTACACAAGGCAGAGTAGGAATAGTGGGAGAGCACCAAATTAGACAAGCCGGGATTACTTGGGAGGAATTCAAGGAAAAGTTTATGTAGTATTACTTCCCTACTTCCATTAGAGTGGTGAAGGAGAATGAGTTTCTCACTTTTAAGTAGGAGGATTTACATGAAGATGAATTTATTTCTCACTTTTTGGAATTATCCAAATTTTGTAAGTATTCTCAAAGCAACTCCACATGGTTGTATGATCGGCTAATAGAGAAAGCGAGGCCAGAGTTGAGAACATCTTTATCTCCATTTCTAGATGAGATAATTGATTTTGAGAGGATGTGTAATAAGTTGTGCACTATATCAAGAAGTAAGCGAGAAGAGAAGGTTGTGAAGATGAAGGGGTTTCAGAACATATCCACAGATTCCCTAAGACCTCTAAGGGGAGTCAAGAAGAGTAGGTCCATCTTCAGTGGTACAAAGAAGCACTTTGGCCCATCCTTGAGGAACCATTTTGGTGGATCTCCAAGGAAACCATTATAGTGTACCTTCGAGGAGTCAATTCAGTGGGCCTCTGAGGAGTCAGTTCAATGGAGGGCAAAATTCTTATAAAGGCTCCAAAGCTCCTATTACTAGTACAACCAATTCTCA
>JANTPZ010055573.1:0-12905 GCA_025593235.1 Vachellia pachyceras | reverse complement strand
TAAAATAATAGTTTTTTATTATTAAAAGAAAGGGAAATGAAATAAACATTGGACACATGAAGAGTAGCAGCGCCTAATTTGTCTTTTCTTATTATCCAGTTGTGTCATTCTACTTATTTTTCAGTTTAGGGTTTCGTTCTAAAAGATAATTTAAGTACTTAAATATACTTATTTTCATTCTTAAGTTTTGAAGGTTAAGTTTGGAGTTGAGGTGATCACAACCGATTTATTTTATATGCCTACCTGGGATTATAAGATTTTTTGAAACCATGTTTTGGTATGTAAGTATATCTTTTGTATTAAAAACTCCTCTTGATATTCAAATGATACTTTTCATAGAATAGCCTTTGAAAAGATTATACTCTTGTACTGATATGAAGTATTAAGTGAAGTAGGAAGTATTTTGATAACTTTATGAATTATGGATTCTCTTTGCATTACTATTCATGTTGAACAATGTTCTGGGCTATGAAATTGGGTTGTATGTATTATGTTGTTTTATATATTTACCCCTTGAATTATGGGCTTTGGACTATGATAAAGCATATGGAATGTGATGGGTACTAATAAATCTCTAAAGTTGATAGAAACCATCTACACTATTGATGATAGTGGTTGACATTGTCATTACAAAAAAAAAAATGAAATTTCCGTTGGAATTTGTTACAGAATTAGTGATGACATTTTAGGTTTGCCACGGAACGGAATCACGGAATCACGGACGGAATATGTTTTGTCGCTAAATTTATTGTAAAAAATTGGGTTACCGATGGAATTTGTTTCTGCATAAATTGAATGACATTTTGATATCTTATGAGTAGATAATGCTTATATTTTTAACTTATACGATTTTCAAAGATAGCATCCTGAAATGCATTAATTACGCACATTCTCAACTTTAGTGTCTCTATCTTTGAAAAATCATGAACAATTAAAAACATAATCATTTGCACCCAGAAGATATCAAAATATTCCAATTATCCAAAGAAATGCAAAATAACATTTGAGAAGAACCCTAAAATAAGAAGCAGGAGAGGGGGAAGTTGGGAAGGGCAACTGACATCCTAAACTCTATTTTTGTGTGGATTTATAGTTAAGTGATGATATTTTAAAGAAAATATGATGCATGGCCATCTGTGACAAAGAAATAAAAAACATAAAAATTATTGGACGATCAAGTGAAAATTCAAAAGAAACTTACAGACAGACTGTTAGATCACCAAATAAAAAAAATAAAAGAGACTTGAAATTCATGGACCAACATGTGAAAAAAACAAGAGAAACTTGAAAACAACTATTGCACGCCATCAAATAAAAAAAGGAAAAGTGAAATCCATTGGACCAACGAACATACAAAAAATAAAAAAATCTTAAAAACTATTGGGAAAAATAAAAATAAACTTAAAAGTTTATTGTATTAGGACATAAAGAAAAATAAAAGAACCTTGAACTCCATTTCACTAAGAATTACTGATTACGATGAGAAATTGAAATAATCATATTTTATCAATTGGATATATAACTTGTTAGGGGATTTTGGTGCCACTATTGGACTTTTAGTGAGTTTAATTGCATTAATTATGAAATGATGACCATATGAAATTAAAGTCAATTAAGGGTATTTTGAAAAAAATTGTGATCAAAAGATAAAATAAAAAATATAGATAAGGACCAAACTTATAAATCTATTTATTTTATTTTTATTTTATATTATATTAATTTAATTGTTGTTGTTGTTGTTGTTAGGTTAGTGTGTGTGCACACACACTTGGGAGATTCAGGAAGAACCCACCGCCTTGCCTTTTCTTTATTATTCATTCAATTTTCATCAATTCATCCAGGGGATGACGCGCGCCCACATTAATTCCGGCCCTCGCTCACAACGCCTCCTCCTGCATTCATCTATTCATCACGCCGCCTGGAGGGGAAAGATTTATTTTTGTCTTCATCTTCATTCATTTGCTGGAGACACGCACAAGGGATGTCGCCACCGATTGATTCAATTCCATCCCTTAACATGCAGCGCCGCCACAGCTCCTCTGATCTATTCTTTTGGAGCCACAAATTTCCATATTTCAGGGAAGTTGGTTCTTCAACCATGAGTAGCTAGATTTGTTATGAGTTCTTGAACAATTAGGGAAATTTTTTAAATTTTAATTTCACTTTTCAATCTCTATATCTGTATATTGTAATTCTAGATTGTTAGAGTTTATTATTTATATATATGGAAGATGATTATGATTGTTGCCGAGGAGTCAAAGAATTAGTTGTCTAGTAGTTTAGTGTCAATTAACATTGATTGGAGTTCATTTGTTGAGCATTTTCTTAATTTTCATTTTTTAGTTTTTGCATTCTCTTTGTTTTTTTTTAGTATTTTGCATTTGTTTCTTCTTTTTCTTTTTGCATTTGCATTAAAAAATTCACTTTATTTTGATTGGTTGCTTGTGTATGCCAAGAAAGTACAGGGCTAAAACTCTAGTTCCTTCTAATTATGAACTTCAAAGGTCTTTAGGAGAAGTTAGACAAGATCAAAGAGTAGAACGGGTTAGTGAAACATAATTGAAGAGGAAAATCTTTCACACGAGTCTAACTTGTTCTCTAGTGAATTTAGCACTTCTATTGATCCTGAGATTGAAATAGACAATTAAACTAGTCTGCATTTGGCAGTTGATTTAGGTGACATAATGGGACATGTTAATAATCCCAATGCTGGTAACGATAGAGGGGGTAATGGACATAATGTGAAACATGATAGAGTATGTGATAATAATGGAGGTAACCTTAGAAAAAGAACCATTAGGGAAGCCACTACTTCTAATGCAAATTCACTTTGTTTTGATTTATGTTGCATACCCTAATGTTGATGTTAATTTTGAAATTAAAGGTCCACTACTTAATTCTTTACCTTAATTCTATGGTTTAACATGTGAGAACCCTTACAAGCATATGAAATTTCTATCTATGATAAGTTCTAGCATAAAGCCGTTTAGGGTTAGTTTGGATGAGGTTCTTTGGAAGGTATTTCATTTGTCTCTGGAGGGTAAGGCATGAGAATGGTACATGAGCCTACCTATGCATATGGTAAATGCCTATCACAACTGGAACAACCTTAGAAAAGCATTCTTGGAGAAATATTTTCCTACTTCTCGAACTTTCACATTGAGAAAAAAGATCTACTCTGCAAAGCGAGACTATAATGAGTCACTTTATGATTATTAGAACCATTTTCAAGACTTACTTTCTAGATGACCACACCATCAGATTCCTATGGACTTAAGACTCAAGATAAGGGGATATTAGATGCTGCTTCAAGGGGTTCTCTAATTGATTTGACTGTTGAGGAGGATGGGAGCTGATTAAGAAAATGGCTTTGAATCATCAACAATATTGCATTAGAGAATCTAACAATGTTAATGCGATGCATACTAATCCTTCTTCAATCTACATTTCACATATGGATACATTCACTTCTCAGATTGATGCACTGACTACACAGTTGAATCAGCTTGCATCTCACACTTCCTCTATTGATACTCGACATTTAAAGTTCATGGAGATAGTTGCACCTAACTGTGAGCATTGTAGTTCTATTATACATATCTCTGCTGCTTGCCCTCACAGATATGAGGAGGTTTCCTGTATTAAGGAAGATTTAATCAATCTAGACAATGGGACCCGTGCTCAAATACATATAATGAAGGGTGGAAACCTAATCCAAATTTTAGATGGGGAGATGTGATAATAGGCAAATTCAAGAAGGGTTACAAGGAGAATCCTCTATAGCCATGTCTACCCTGCAACAATCACAATTCCAAGGATGATGAACGATTTTCTCGAATTCTTAAGGGCATTGAAGTAATGACTAAGTATATATCTAAATCTGAATCTAAATTTGAAGCTAGATTTGCAGCATTAGAGAATCGAATGGAGCAATAGGAAATTAGAAGCTCTAATTTGACTTCTTATGTAACTAATTTGTCAAATGGAATGAGAGAACAGCAAGCCAAGGCTAGTGGATCAATGCCTTTCAACATAGTGATAAATCTTAAATCTTTGAATGCAATTACATTAAGACATGGTAAGGAAATTGGTGCTAAGAAATTGCAATTCAAAGATGATGAGGACGGAGAACTAGTTGATGAAGAGATGGAAGCTGAGATTCCTCCTTCTATGACCACTCAGGACATTCCCAAGGCCACTCAAGATCCCTCCATCAATCCAAAAATGCTAAAGGCTAAAAGAATGAAGAAGTTGAACATGAAGCCAACATGATCATTATGGAACCATCATCAATAAAGGTAAAGAGGTAAATCTCAGAAACCTTTATTTCCCTCATTCTTATCTTCAAAGCATAAAAAAATGTTAGTGAAAAGTATGATAACGACTTGCATGAATTTTTTAGTAAGATTAAAGTCAATATACCTTTACTTGAATTGGTCAAACAATCTAAGTATGCCAAAATTTTAAAGGACCTATGTAAATATAAGAATAGATTCAAACGAAATGAGATAGTCCAATTTCCTTCTAATGTAAGTGTCTTGTTCAAACCCCAACTATCGATTAAGTGTCAAGATCCGGGTAGTTTTACTATTTCATGCACTATTGGGAAGCACAACATTCATAAAGCATTACTTGACCTAGGGCTAGCAATAAATGTGATGCCAAAATCAATTTGTGAGTCCCTAGGTGCCACTGTCCTCAAGCCTCCTACTGTTATTTTGCAATTAGCCGATCAAATTGTTAGATATCCACTTGGAGTGCTTGAGGATGTATTAGTGAAGGTTAAACATTTGATTATTCCTACAAACTTTTATGTGTTAGACATGTCTAAGGAAAATATAAGTGAAGGTGATTGATTTTGGGTAGACCTTTTATGCGAATTACAAAAATTGATATCAAAATGCATGAAAGTTCAATTACTATGTCTATTGGTGATAATTTTATGCATTTCAACATGTATGAAACAATGAAACAATCGCATGAAGACTATTCTTTGCTTGATATTCATTTTATTGATGAGTTGCATGATAACACTTTGGTTGAGCATGAATTGGTTTGTCATAAGCAATTGAGTCAGGTTGATGCATGAATAGTTACGTCTACCCCTTCTTGCCCCTATTACACTCTTTCCAATCTATGTGTTGCTTTACCTAATGGTGCTATGTTTGTTGAGTCTTCCATTAACCTACATATGTGTGAGAAAGGTGTTGTTTGTAATGATAGTACAAGGTATAATGGAGCTATCAAGACTCATCCAAAGAGGCCATTTAACATTAACATTTAGAAGTAAAGCCAATCCAGTTAAGTGGTGTACTAAGAACATACTAATCCCTTACCACCTTTAGAACCTAACTATGATGAGACAAAAAAGGGAAGAGACAAGAATGATTTTGGAAGATCCCCACTACTTCCACTCCATGCATTATCCATTGACTTAGAGTTTAACATTTGAATAACTTCAATGCCAAAGTTCATATTTAAAGTTGGTGACTATGTCATGGCATATGTTCCTCACTACTCGACTCTTCATGAGGAATTCAAGGAGACATGAATTGGCCAACTAAAAGTAGTAGCCAAATGTGATAAAAGGGCTTACAAATTGAAGGATGGCTGTGGATTTCCACACTAGAGGCAATCGCCTTCGTTTGTATCATACTTCCTCCAAGCCTCCATGATAAGGTTGTACCCTTCATTTCTCTTGTTCTTATTATTTTGGACTGATTTGCATGGTTATATGTCTAAGAACAAGTGTGGGGGAGGTTATCTCTTGTAGAAAATGTTAGCCATGCTTAAGCCAAGTATGTATTGTTTTTGTTTGTATTGTGTGTTTAGGATATAATTGTAACTTTTTCTTCACTTTGATTTTTTATTATTGTTTCAAGCTTCATTGTATGTTATGAGTTTCTACTTACATTGAGGACAATGTAAGAGATAAGTGTGAGGGAGTGAGTTATTCTTGTGTGCCAATTCATCACAAAATATAGTTCTTAAGGTTCAAAATGTTCATTCTACTAACCAAATCAATCCAAAAAAATTTCAATAAGAGAGTTCTTTCACACAACAATAATTCACTTCCCCACACTTATCTCTTACATTATCCTCAATGTAAGCCTAAACTCATAATAAACAATGAAACTTGAAATAGTAACAAGAGATCAATGAGAATAAGGAGCCACTACTACATCCTAAGCACACAAAACAATGCAAAAGTAGGAGTAGAGTATTGAGGCACTACTTCAAATGTGGACTTGAATTTCATGACTACCTTTAATAGACCAATCCATGTCTTCTTGAATTCCTCATGAGGAGTAGAGTATTGAGGCACGTAAGCCATGATAAAATCTCCAACATCAAATGTGGACTTTTGGCGTTAAAGCTCTTCAAATGTCAAACTCTTTAAGTCAATGGACAATGCATGGAGTGGAAGTAGTGGGGATCTTCCAAACTCATTCTTGTCTCTTCCCTTTTTTGTCTCATCATACCTGGGTTTTAAAGGTGGTAAGGGATTAGTATACACTTGGCACACCACCTTGACTGGTTTAGAAACATCTCTCAAAGCTTGAAATATATTCAGAGGCCTCATTGCATGAGTCTTAGTAGCTCCATTATACCTTACACTATCATCACAAACAACACCTTTCTCAAACGTACCTGGGTTGGTGGAAGACTCAACAAGCATAACATCATTAAACAAATTAGCACATGGAGTGGAAAGAGTGTAATCTAATGAACTAGCATTAGAACACATCATGTCACTACCATGTGAGTGGGAATAGAAGAATAGGGGTGAAAGGGGTAAAAGTAATAATTCATGCATTAACCTGACTCAATTGCTTATGACAAATCAATTCATACTCAATACAAGTATTATCATACAATTCATCAATAAAATGAACATCAAGTAAAGAGTGGTCTTCATGTGGTTGTTTCATTGTTTCATACATGTTGAAATGCACAAAATTATCACTAACACACATAGTAATTGAACTTTCATGTATTTTAATATTAGTTCTTGTGGTTCACATAAAAGTCTACCCAACATCAATCCACCCTCACTTATATATTCCTTAGACATGTCAAACATATAAAAGTCTGTAAGGATAATCAAATCTTTAACCTTCACTAATACATCCTCAAGCATCCCAATTGGACATCTAACAGTTTTATCAGCTAATTACAGAATAACGCTAGTAGACTTAAGGATAGTGGCACCTAGGGACTCATAGATTGATTTTGGCATCACATTTATTACTACCCCTAGGTTAAGTAATGCTTTATGAATGATATGCTTCCCAATAGTGCAATGAATAGTAAAACTACTTGGATCTTGACACTAAACTGGTAGTTCGGGTTTGAACACGGCACTTACATTGGAAAGCAATTGGACCATCTAATTTAGTTTGAATCTTTTCTTATAATTACATAGATCCCTTAAAATTTTGGTATATTTAGGTTTTTGACCAATTCAAGTAAAGGTATATTACTTTAATCTTGCTAAACAATTCATACAAGTCATTATCATGCTTTTCACTAGCCTTTTTCATGCTTTGAAGATAAGAATGAGGGAAGGAAAGTTTTTTGAGATTTACCTCTTTACCTTTATTGATGATAGTTCTATAATGCCCATATTGGCTTCCCTGTTTAGCTTCTTCATTCTTTTGGCCTTTAGCACTTTAGATTGAATGGAGGGGTCTTGAGTGGCCTTGAGAATGTCTTGAGTGGTTACCAATGTATGTGAAACCAGACTGATCAGTCCAGAAACCAGTAACCCGAGCGCTAATCCAGTCTGATCTGAAGGCTGACCCCGGGTTAGTTCAACTCGAGTCAACCCATTTTAACCTAGGGCTACCCGAGACCAACCCGGTTGACTTGCCAAGTTTGTCGGGTCAATTGGGTTATTTTTAAAATTAAAAAAGTGATGGCAGGGAGAAAATGATTGTGAGGAACAATGGACACAGAGGGAGAGGCATCACAGAGACAGGAGAGAGCAAACAATGGTGAGGGAGATGCTTTTTTGGATCTTAGCATCGCCCATGGGAGGTCGGAGAAGGAGATGGGAGGAAGGTGTTAGTTATGGAAGGTAGAAGGCCAAGGAAAATGATTCTTTGGGGCTTGAGGGAAGGCCATCGGTGAGGATGATGAAAGCAACGCTGAGGTCGTGAACCACTGTCTCCAAGTTCTGCCTCCATGCTCCAATACCTGCTTCTCGTTCCCTATTCTGAACCACTGCTTCTCGGTCACTCCAACCTCTGCTTCTCATTCGTTCTAGCTTCTGCTTATCGTTCCCTTCCAAACTGTAAGAGAGAGAGGGAATAGTGGATGCCATAAAGGCATTGCATATGGAGGGGGCAAGCAGTGTCAGACTGTTAATGTTTAATTTTCCCATAAAAAATTGAAAAAAGAGCCTCACATGTGGTCCATTCAATTTTCAGTTGGTTCAGGAACATTAAAGCATTAAAATGTAAAAATGTACAGGAGCTAAATGTTGGTGTTAAGAGAACTCTCACCCACAAGCATAAATAAAATGAGAACTCTCACCCATTTTATAATATTTGATATTTTTGGAATATTAAGATATATTTTTTATTTTTTTATTTATCACCAGTCCGACCCATTGACCCTTGACCCACTATCTTATCTGGTTTAGTCTTCGGTCCAGTTTCTTGTACCTTGGTGGTTACAGAAGGAGGAATCTCAACTTCAATCTCTTTTTCAACTAGTTCTTCATCCTCATCATCTTTGAATTGCACTTTATTAGTACCGGTTTCCTTACCACTTTCCAATATAATTGCATCTAATGATTTAGGATTTATCATCGTGTTGGAAGGCATTGACCATTAGCCTTGGCTTACTGTTCACTCACTCCATTTGACAACTTAGTAACGTAAAAGGTCAAATTAGATGTTCTAATTTCCCAATGCTCCATTCTATTCTCTAAGGCTATAAATCTAGCTTCAAATTTATATATGTGCTCAGTCATTGCTTAAATACCTTTGAGAATTCAAGAAAATCGCTCATCATCTTTAGATTGAGGTTGTTGTGGGATAGGCATAGCTCTAGAGGATTCCCCTTGTAACCCTTCTTGAATTTACCTATTATAACTTCCTCCCCATCGAAAATTTAGATTAGCTTTCCACCCCTCATTATATGTATTCGAGTATGGATCCCATTGTCTAGATTGATTGGCTCTTCCTTGATACATAGCAGAAACCTCCTCATATCTATGAAGGCAAGTAAGGGAGATGTGCATAACAGAATTACAATACTCACAACTTGGCACAACCATTTCTATGGACTTTAAATTCTAAGTGTCAATAGAGGAAGTGTTAGATGCAAATTGATCAACTGTGTAGTCAGTGCAGCAATCTGAGAAGTGAACGTATCCAGCTGTGGAATATGGATTGAAGAATGATTAGTATGCATTGTATTGACATTGTTAGATTCTCTAATGGCACACTGTTGATGATTCAAAGCCATTTTCTTAATAAGTTCCTATACCTCCTCAACAGTCAAATCAATGCGATAACCCCCTGAAGCAGCAGCTAACATACCTCTGTCTTAGGTCTTAAGTCCATCATAAAAGTATTGCACTAACTATTCATCTAGAATCTGATGGTGTGGACATATAGAAAGCAAGTCTTGAAAACGATTCTAGTAATCATAAAGTGACTCCTCGGTTTTGCTTTGCTGAATAGATCTCTTTCCTCAATGTGGAAGTTCGAGAAGCAAGGAAGTATTTCTCCAAGAATGCCTTTCTAAGGTTGTTCCTGTTGTGATAGACTTTGCCATATGTATAGGTAGGCTCATGTACCATTCTCATGCCTTGCCCTCCAGAGACAAATGAAAAACTTTCCAAAGAACCTCATCCAAACTAGCCCTAAACGGCTTCATGCTAGAACATATCATAGATAGAGATTTCAGATGCTTGTAAGGGTCCTCACATGTTAAACTATAGAATTAAGGCAAAGAGTTAAGCAGTGAACCTTTGATTTCAAAATCAACATCAACATTAGGGTATACAAAATTAAAAGGATCATAATTTGCATTAGAAGTAATGGCTTTCCTAATGGTTCTTCTTCTAGGGTTACCTCCATTATTCTCACCTACTCTATCATATTCCACATTATGTTCATTACCCCTCTATCATTACCACCATTAGGATTATTAACATGTTCCATTATATCACTTAAGTCAACTACCAAATGTAAACCAGCTGAATTGTCAGTTCAACATCAGGGTCACTAGAAGTGTTAAATTCACTAGAGGACAAGCTAGACTTATATGAAAGATTTTCCTCTTCAATTATAATTTCACTAACCATTTCTGCTCTTTAATCTTGTATAACTTCTTCTAAAGACCTTTGAAGTTTAGAATTAGAAGGAACTAGAGTTTTAGCTCTACACCTTCTTGGCATAAACAATAAACCAATCAAAGCAAAGAATTTTTTATATGCAAATGAAAAAGAAAAAAAATCATAAACAAATGTAAAATACTAAAAAAAAAGAATAAAAAACTAACAAAACTGAAAACATAGAAAATGCTCAACAAATGTATCACAATCACTGTTACTTGACACTAAATTACTAGAGAACTTATTCCTTGGCTCCCCGACAACGACTCCAATTTGATGAACATTGTCATGGGTGCAATCAAATAAAAACTAAGCTAAATGCAATATAGTAGTATTAACTTAGGTCGATCTCTACATGGAACATATATTTAATTCTTAAGTAATTTAATGTAAATAACAAATTAACCAAGAATTAATAAATGTGATTTTACTAACTAATTAAACTAAATGAATACACTTAAATTTGATAAAATGGATGTCCTGGGTGATTGGATTCACTAACCTTCCTTGTTCAATTTTAATATTAATTTCTTCTTTTAACTAAGTATAAGGACTTGCAAGAACCCTTACTAATTAATATTTCTAACTTTTTAATTTAATCTAAATCTAAGCTCAATTAATCAATTAGGAGTATCTTAATACTTAACTCATGTTAGATTTATAAAAGATCCTTTTTACCTCGAATTAATTCCTAGAAACCTAGCAAATCAATTGATTTCAAAAGAATAAAAGAAAGTGATTGAATAACAAAAGTGTTATAGTTCAATCACAATCTAAAGTATCAATCTAACACAAGTATTAAAATCCAGATTAAATCAACCTATCATAATCCTCTTCCATATATATAAATCATAAACTCTAGCAACCTAGAATTACAGTACAACAACACATATAGAGATTGGAAAGTGAAATTCAAATCAAAGAACTCCCCTAATTGCTTAAGAACTCAGGTTAGCTTCTTCACCACAGTTTGACAACGAATCTAGCCACTCATGGTTGGAGAATTAAATTCCCATTTAATCTGGAATTTTGGGGCAGCGAAAGAATAGATCAAAGGAGCTATGACAGCTACGATAATGAAGCTCCAGGGCGTGTGAAATAAATGGATGGGGCATGAATTGGCGACTAGGGTTTGTGGTGTGTGAAATGGTGAGATGTCGACGCTTGTGTTCTCCCTTGTGCAGCAACGTTAATAACTCCCCAACTTTAATATAATTTGAGACATATTTTAATATATTTAGGGAGTTGTTAATACAAAATTAAAAGGTTTAGGAGAGATTTTGATAAGATATGGATTTATCACATGATTTGAAGATTTTGTTTCAATTATATTAATTTTAGAAGCATTTAGAATTAAAGAAAAGAATAAAAAGATTTTGGTTTTTACCGTTTTTGTTATCTATTGTTGTTATTATTATTTAGATTATTATGTTGATCACACATCAACTTTGGGAGCTGAAGATTGGAAACCCAAAGAGCACTTACGACGTGGTTTTTGAAGAGGAAGGAGCTGGACATTCTGATTGAGTGGAAACGCACCGTTTAGAGAGGACGGAATTGGAAATTGAAAGCATCAATTCACGGCACCGTTTGGAAGAAGCAGGCTGAACATTTCGAAGACCTAAAAAAATGGAAGAGAAGCGGAGAGAGGAGGATCGTCTGGTGTGGAGGCATTGGCTGAACATTGGGAAACCTAAGAGTAAAGGAGAGGAAGCTGGAACTAAGGAGCAATGGCAGCGTCGACTGTGCTTGAGAAAGAGAAGACCAGAAGAGCAGAGAAGCTGAAATAGAGGCATCGACTGGGAGAGAGCTGCAGCTATCGCCTGTGAGAGAAGCTTCGACTGAGTGTTGGATTGTGCTTGGCTGACGGCTGAGAAAGGAAGGAGAGTAGCTGAACACTTGGAAACTTGAGGAAGAACGCTGGATTCCTAGAGTAGAAGGCGTCGTGAGAAGCAAGAGGGCTCAGTGCTGGTGGTCTGCTCCCTAATTCCAGCATCCACTTTTTTCATCCAAAATGCACCGCCTGAGCATTCATACAGAAGACGTAGACACGACGCCACCTGGATTGAGGGCAGCCAGTCTCGTGGAAGTGAGATGCAGCTATTGACTGTGTGTGAATCCTAGAAAAAAAGAGCTAAAGGAGGCAGCTGGAATTAATCATCTCTGTCACAGTGAAGGAAGGCCTGGGACTGTCTTAATCATCTCTGTCATAGCTGTTATTCTCTTGTTATCTGCTCCTTCATGGCTTTATTTCCTGAATGTTCTTCCAATTAGCACTACTAGAAAATCATAAATTAGCGAGGAAAATTAGCGACGACTTTGATATTCCTCTCTAAATAGCCCAATTAGCGAGGAATTTAGCGAGGAATATTAAATTCCTCTCTAATGTCCAAATTAGCGAGGAAAATTAGCGACGACTTAGATATTCATCTCTAAAATTCCCAATTAGCGAGGAATTTAGCGAGGAATATTATATTCCTCTCTAATTTTTTAAATTAGCGAGGAAAATTAGCGACGACTTAGATATTCCCCTCTAATTGTCCAATTAGCAAGG
>JANTPZ010055570.1:0-10033 GCA_025593235.1 Vachellia pachyceras | reverse complement strand
TACTTTTTCCTTTGTTTTCTTTTCTCTTTCCTACTTGTTCCTTCTTTCTCTTTCTTCTTTCCTACTTTTTCTTTCTTTCTATTTCCTTTTTCCTACCTACTTTCTGCCTTGAAATCCATAAAAGCTAATAACTTCCCAAACATAAATCATTTTTTAAAACCTAGATTTTACTTTGGAATTCGTAAAAGTTATTCTTGAAAATATAATCTTCAAAACCTAGGTTTCACCTCGGAATCCGTAAAAGTATTCTCAAAATTGATTCCAAACAAACCCTTAGATCATATACATCAGGATTAATATATGTATATATATATATCTGTTATGGGCTGAAGGAAGCAAGGCCCAATCCAAGAACGAATTCGGAAGAAGCAGCAGGCACGAGAGGCGGGTAACCTTGAAGATAAAGGGGGATGGAAATATGTGATGTATCTTTTCTCAATATGAATTCTTTGACTCCCTTCTGGACCCTCTCTGGTTTTTCCTCCTCTCTAACATTTGCCTTATCCTTTGCTGTGTTCCTGTATTTATGGATTGTTATAATTGTTCCATTAGTTATCTTCATATTTGAATATAATTCAAAAGTCCATAACAGAATTTGCCATTACTATTTGTTATTCATAATGATACTCTCTCCCTCTCTCTCTAACATTATTCCTTTATCCTTATCATCATTGTCAAACCTTTCCTAAGCTAGTTGTCATCAAGGCGTTCATTCCCTTATCCTGCAAATCAATATAGAGAGGCACAGTGAAGGTGTGCCGAGTATCTTCACATCTGGAACTCAGGAAAACATCATACCTATACTTGGTTTTGCTAAGGAAAGATGGGTGATGGTGATGTGCCATGGTTGTGATAATCGCAATGGTGATAAAGCTAAGGTGTAGAGATTTGAACAGTCAAATGAGAGTGAAACTTATACAACGTGGATTGTGCCTTTTTAATAAGGAAAATATCATTCGAGTCCCATGAAAGCATAATAACATCAATAATGGTCCAGGAATTTGGCCTTCTTACGGAAGTGTCATTTGGAACCTCAATGGAATACAAAAATCGTGTCCAATTACCGTTGTGCCATTAAGTAGAAGACACATTTCCCAAGCCCATTTTGAAAGTGTTCTAAAACCGAGAAGCTGAGGATCGGTTTCAAACTCATCACCCTAGATTCCATCACAATTCCCTGAAGAGGTGCTACTCCGAGAGTCGAAGAAGATGTCTCGCCATCATCATCACTAAGAGCTGAGGAGTCACAGTCATTGAGAGCCTAAGATACTATCACAATCATCATCGCCGAGTCAGAGAAGACGTCATTGCCATCGTTGAGAGATTGAGGAGTAGTAAATAAGCATTTCGGTTTCACTCCTTTTATGCTTTTCACATACTTTCAACTTATACCCACAAACTGGTCGAATCAAGCCATAAACTGGTGACCCGACGGAAATCCGATCCGAGTTGAGAGTTGAACCCAAGTCATGGCAACTCGATTCAACTCGGATTAACTCGCCATAACCCGGTAGTAAATCAATTGACCCGTGAAGTTGGGGGGTTAGAGGTGGAAAGGCGTGGAAGATGGTTCTTTGGGGCTTAGAGGGAGGGCCGTTTGTGGGGATGATGAAGGTAACGGCAAGGTGGTGCTGGGGCTGGGTACCATGACTGTTATGGGTGGCTTGGGATTAGGGTGCTTCATTGGTGTTGCGACATGGCTTAGAGTGTTCCATGGAAGTTGCCATGCAAGATGAGTATTACAGAGAAAGAGAAGGAGAGGGAGTGTTGCAGAGTGGTTGGGTATGGTAGAAATTATTTTAGTCGTACACTCCACTTTCTTTCCATCCACACATCTCACTTCGTACAGGAAGTGACCGGATAGGGCATATATATTTCAAAAGGGTACTTTCACAGCTTTAAACTCAATTCACAGCTGTGAAATTACCCTTGCGGCAGTGTGGGCAACAGGGGTTCCAAGAAAGGATGAGTCATGCTAATAGAAATCATATCATGCTATCTCATTGCTTTTCTTTCCTATCTCATAGCAGCGTGGGTACCTCTATAGCACCCAAAAATGTAACCAAAATGTTTAATGAAATCCTTCATGTATGGATAAATAAGGATTTTCCATAACAATTCATTAAAACATATCATCTATCCAGCCAAAATATACATTACTAGCCTCAGTTCAAATCCTCTCAAAATATCAGAATAAATAGAAATAAAATACGGAAATCTTAGAGTCATGGCAATTTAAAATTATAGCATATGCCAACGGTGCAAGAGAGCCAACAAAACTCATTCCATAAATGCCTTCCCTTACTTCCTACTAGAACAATGACCTAAAAAATGTTAATATAATGGGGTGAGATTCCTCACCCTAATAACTACTGACAGTTTTTACCACACAAGCAGACGATATAAATTAAAAAGAAGAACTGATTTACAAATACATACATATATATACTTAAAACATCAAATAAACAATTTCATATTTTTTTCATGATTATGCAACTCACAATCATCATCACAAATAATGCATAATAATGCAATATGCAACCACTCTTAGGTCACTATTCATCCTTATTCCGCTGACTAGAGCCATAGGCTAATACATAGTCCAATAGAAATTTACTCATGTTACTGGATTGTCTCAAGCTCACCAATTTCTTAAGATACACCTGATCAAAGGTGTAGAGCTCAAGTCTAGAATATGACTTCCCTCCTTAACAGAAAACCAAGGAGGCGTCACATCTCCCACAATTCCAACATAATCCTGACCAAAGAAAAAATGACCTTACAAATGCTATCCACTATGCACCGAGTGATGTTTTATCATGTGATAAAATGTTATCATACATATTTCTCCTCAATACTCCAACCCAATCATAATACAAACACTACGACAGTTATTATAAGAATTTTCATGCCAATATGTATATTAAAAAGTTTAAATATTTACATTTATATAATTCAGTCTAAGAATGCATAAAATATAGTTAAATCACAATTTAATTATATGCAATTCACAAGTATATGGAAGAATATTTAGAATTACCTGCTACTCCCTAACTTACAGATAAGCAAACAAAAATCATTCCAAAGTTCTCAACGAGAGTCTATAAAAATCACATACAACAATTTCTATCAATATAGTAATTAATATATCTTAAAAGATGCTTCAAAGATAATCTAAATACCTAAAATTACCCTTTACATCCACTATTAGTCAAATATATACATTACTTCATTTATTCATATGAGAGAAATATATATTTATTATTTTAAGTTTACAATTTAAATATCTCACTGTGATATATTAATAATATATATTTTAAAAAAATCACACACATATTAATATACCTTATTATATATATATTTTTATATATTATCATATATAAATATATATATATATATATATAAGATAGTATTATACATACACACACCTATGCATACCGTGACTTTCTTTTGGTTATTGTATTATTATTACTTTTTATTTATACCAAGCCCACGCTCACCTCACGCACATATATGGCACACAGACATATTTACTTTCACACACATATATTAATTAATATATATTTATATATTATATAATAAATAAATAAAAAATGAAGCAACAGGCACCCACACACATAAAACTACAGTACCTACACAACTATGCCTAACACAAACACTCAACTACCACCTACAACACTTATAAACATACACATGCTTATTGGGTTTTTTAAAAGAAAGAGTATAGACCCACACACACACTTATTTATACTCAAATACACACACACAACAACAACATTTATCTACATGTGTTTCCACCTACTAAATCTTATTATCTTATTTTTTTTCTTTAAATAAAACAAACACATTACACCTACACACATATATATATATATCATATTTTCTTGATGGATGAAACTCTCGTTAGGTGGTGCTTTTGATGGTGAAAATAGAAGGGAAAGAAAAAGAAAAAAAAAGAAGTACAGGACACGTTGGGTGAGTGCTTTTGATGGTGAAAAAAAGAAGGGCGAAGACTAGATAGCCCTACATATACATTCTCGTATGGGCACCCACACTTTTTTAGAGACACTATCCCTACAATGCATTTGGAAACATGGTGAGTGTGTATTCACACATGAGCAGAGTTCAGAGGAGACAAGACAACACTTCCTATTATTTTTTAAAAAAGAGGGTAAGAAGCAGTAGAACATGCTAAAATAAAAATCGATAAGACAACTCTGTGTAATAAAAGCTGTGAACACACGCACTCTGAAGGGAAAAGAAAAATAAGATTCATAAATAAGACTCCGTATAATACCTGAAGAAGGAGATATGAGAGAAAAAGAAAGGGCAAAGGAATACTGTAGCGTCGATATTATGGAGTGTTATTGTAGTGGCGACGGTTTTAGTTTCTAATGAGGAAGATAAGCCTTTTTATATAGATAGGGTTAGGGTTATTTGAATAACAATGTATTTTTAAAAATAAAAATAATAATATTTTTATTACTAACAATAATGATAATATCATAAATAGTTATTTAGAATTTATTTTTTTATTTTAATAACAAGATAAGTTTACACACATATAATAAAATGTCTTTTATAATGACTTTGTTTTATATTTTATTTTTTTCATTCATAGAATAAATATTCAAAATTTCATACTTCTTTTAAATTTTAATTCATTTTATTTTCTTTAACTAAATAAAATCTAAACAACAACTAACTCTAAATTAAAAAAATGGATGTTACACCCTCTTTCTCCCTCACAATCTCATCACTTCTCTTTCCATTCTCCATTACACTACATAATTAATTTAAGGCCTCTCCCTTTAGTCTTTACCCATTGCTATTTCCCTTTTAATTCATTCACCGAGTATCATATCATACTAATCATTCAATCTTAATATTTTGTTAATAATAGAAATTACTATTTAGTTTGGAAATTTTTAATTTTGAATAGTTTGATTATGTTAATGTGTGATGAGATTTATTTTTTAATTTTTTTATTTCTCACCGGTCTGACCCCTGGTTTAACTTCGGTTTGATCCAATAACCCTTAACCCAATACCTTGTCCAGTTTATTTACCGGTCTGGTTTCTTGTATCTTTCCCACAACACCAGCCAATATGTCGCAACAATATCATGGCTAAGAAGAAGTTCGTCGTCATGGGGGAAGAAGTCATCGTAGGATTGACAAGTTCATTACCCATTATTGATAGGTTAACAAGCTGAATTGACAAGTCCCTTACCCACATCTAATATAACTTGAATTTTGAAGCCAAATTTTTGGCCGTGAAACTCGAGTTTCCATCTTCAAAAGTAGTGAGGCACAGCGGACAACTTTAATAACTCAATTTTTAACCTTAAAAACTTGAATTTTGATCTTCAAAGTAACGAGGCATCACAGACAGCTTCAATAACTCAATTTTCTTTTGGAAAAATTAAGTTTTTTCTCTTAATAACAATCATAATAAAGCTCTATAACTTATATTGGTTGAAATAACTCAAGTTATTACCACAGAAAATATTACTTGAACTCGAGTTTTAGCTATAAACTCGAGTTTTTACCTCTGATATTTACAGTTCCTTTCAAATACAAAGTCAGCTCATTGAGATTGGGATTGATAAGTCCATTACTCACAATCAATAAGTTGAACAGTTGTCATTGATAAGTCTAATAGACACTACTGACAAGTCCAACATACACAATTGATAAGTCCAACGTCCATCACCATCACTGGGAGACCGAGGAATCACCGTTGTGCCTCACTACCAAAACTTAAGTTTTGTAGCTAAAAACTCAAATTTTGTCTTCAAAACTTGAGTTATATCATGCTTGAGTAAAACAGAATCTAAGGCGATGGGTGTCAAACTGCTCCTTTGCTTGTTGGTTTCAGAATGCTTTCAAAATGGGTTTGAGAAATAATATATTTTCTACTTAAGGGTACAACAGTAATTGAATATGATTTTCGTATTTCACTAAGTTCCGAAGGGATACTTCCACAAGAGGGCCAAATTTATGGGATTTTTTTTATGTTATTATGCTTCCATAAGACTCGACTGCTATTTCCCCTTTTTAAAATATTTAAATGGACCCAAACGGTGAAGAGGATGTTGCCACGTTTTCGTTTGACTTTTGCATCATTCCTTGAAGCAATGGCTTATTTTTTTTAACTTTTTGAGAGAATTGCACCTAAGTTCTGAGTGTGAGAAATGA
Organism: Vachellia pachyceras; assembly: GCA_025593235.1. Classification (NCBI taxonomy): domain Eukaryota; kingdom Viridiplantae; phylum Streptophyta; class Magnoliopsida; order Fabales; family Fabaceae; genus Vachellia; species Vachellia pachyceras. The sequence goes on along the minus strand of JANTPZ010055570.1, from coordinate 3,834 downwards.
CATCTAACAAATTTTACTATCAATGAGTTACTTTCACTTATCATTAACAAGTAACTGAGGCTAATCAAATATTATTTTCCTTACTTAAAATCTAATTGCAATTCTCTCTCCGTTTTTTTGGTTTGTTTTTGTTTTATTTTCGTTTATTTGGAGGGACTCAATAAACTGGGGCAGACCGAGATGAATAGCATGTGAGGCCAAATTCCTAAAAAACTAGTGTGCGTGTATTCGTTCGTTCGTTCGTTCGTTCTTTCGTATATGTTAATAAAAGTGTTTATAATATTTATCAAAAATATTTTTTGTGTAAAAATGATTAAATAACATATTTAAGAATAGTCTCGCCCCGTATAATCGTGAAAATGGATCCAACCAGCACAGAAGTTTTGTTTTGTTTTGTTTTTTTGCATCTAACAAATGATCAAGCCTCTTTTTTGTTTGACTTTTATCGTTTCTTGAAGCTGTTTTGAAAATAAAAAAAATCATTAAAACTTTGGAGGAAAAAAATTATTTAATTAAAAGTCAATAATCATTATATTCTTAAATTATAATTTTTGTGGTGATTTATAGATTTTTTTTAACTGAGTCAATGGTTGGTGACTAATTTCATCTTTTGATAGTATTTTCATTTTTTTCCTTTTATAACAATATTTGATAATTTGTACCATATTATATATTTTCGGCTTTAGTATAGACTCCGCACCTTTTGAGGAGAACTTCACAACGTATAATTTCTTATATCTAACACAAATTAAAGATACTATTTAAATATTTAATCTCTTGTAATATAGTAAATAAGATTCGAATCTCTACTGCAAGAAATATCTGTAATTAGTAATTAATAATAATATTGTCTTAAAGATTGTTTTTCATAAAAGGTTATTTGTTCTAATAAAAAAATGATATTTAAATATTATGACCAAGATAAGTCATCAACCAATCAGGATTAAAATTATGTGAGTTGTTGTGTTTCCATTATAAAAGAGTTGAGATAATGTGAACACTCCTAATACATGGAAGTATTTCTCATAAAGTATACGGGGAGAGAAGTCAGATAAAAAAAAAAGGGCACTGCCACATTAATTTAATTAATATAAAAAATGACAATAAAATCACAAAAAAAGCCAATTTAATGTTAGTTATGACGTTATTAAAAAGACTTAAAAATACTATACAAATATCAATTGGAACAATTACAAGAGATTTACACTTTTAACTTTAAGGTAATATAAATTGATAATTGCTCTCATTTTTTGGGTAAAGTTGCGTGTCTTTTAGTATTCGATACTCTCAATTATTGAATACATCAAAGTGAAAATGCTCAGCACCTAATGCTTCATTGCTGGTTTTTTCCTTTAAAAGAATTAAAAAATTTATTTCCTTTAAAAGAATTAAAAAAATTTATTAGTGAGAATGGATTAAATCAGAGTACCAATACTTTATATATAAAAATATTTTATATTAGTGGAAAAAGACCGATAATGAAAGACCCCAAGTGGCCAAGGCAATAAGGATTCATTAAACTTTTTACGAACAGTAAAGTAAGATCTCACATTTGCAATATAAATCAGGACATATAATTTAAAATTGGTAAATATTTTTTGAAAAACATTGTTATACATAATTATACATTTTACTAATACATCATCTCCATATCTTGATAATGACAACGATCATGTTGTATGTGTAGACAACATATCACACGATGTATTTATTACATTTTTCAATACTGCCCCTATTTAATTAATGTTTGATTCAATTTTTCTATGACCACTCATGATGCAATTCCTACATTTAAAAATATTTTTTAATTGTTAAACAAAATTAATTACTTGATCACTTCGCCCGTGGTGAGATAGTTACTCGGTTAAAGTCTTAGAGTTTATTTGGAAGCTATTTTGAAAATAACTTTAATGAATTCCGAGGAAAAATCTAGATTTTAGAGAATAGATTTTGAAAAATAGCTTTTACAGATTTTGAGGTAAAACCTGGGTTTTGAAAAGTAATTTATATTTGGGAAGTTATTAGCTTTTATGAATTTCGAGGCAAAAAAGTGGGTAGGAAAGATGAAAGAGAAAGAATGAAAAGTATAAAAGATGAAAGAGAAGAAAGAAAAAGTAGGAAAGATGAAAGAGAAAAAAGAAAAAAGGTAAGAAAGAGGAAAGATGAAAAAGTAAGAAAAAGAAAAATGTAGAAAAGAGAAAATCTAGGTTTCAAAACAATGTTTTGTAACCAAAATAGCTTTTCAGAAAAATTTTTATACTTGAATAAAACCTAGATTTTGACACCAAACTTAAGTTTCAGGAAATGATTGCAAATAACCCTTAAAGATGCTATACAATTTAAATCTTCTCCAACCAATGTGGATGGTGTAAATTTAAACGGACTCATCTTTGATTCCTTTTTGCATTTAATTTTCCACTCAAAATGCATCACATTCTCCACATCCAATTTCTGCTTCTTAGTCATGTCAATTCCAAATAAAGAGCCATCATCTTCATTCCTCCAGATTGTTTGACAGAGAATTGTATTTCGATACATATACATGTATATGTATATGTATATATGGACTCGTTTGGGAAATCGATGGAGAAATACTTTTATCAGTTATGAGGTAAATGTGTGAAGAATATTATCTTATTTTACGAAAAACACCGTTGAACGTGTGTTTGGGGTGTCTAGAAGCTTTTCCAAACATCCCCTGTATATTTGGTTACAATGTCTTCCTCACTTTTGAAGCAAATTAACTTCAATGTAAACGTAAAAAGAATGGAGAAGTCTTAGAAATATAATTATTAAAAAATTTTAAAAGTATGGATATGTTATTTTTTACGTTAAGAGTGCATGCTACTCATAAACCTTACTGTGATTATATCCATTTCTTCAAGCTTCATAGTAGTTATGCCTCGAATTAAAGGAGGATATATTTGAAGTGCCTTGAAGACAAATAAGTATGGACTCTGTGTTTTACATAAAGTGAGCCTAAAATTGCAGTCAGGCTATCAAAATTGTGTGTCCAGGACGAGCCTGCAGGCTTTAAGCCCCTTTGATATATTTTTGTAACATTTTTACTTAGTTTCAAATGGACAAAAAAATAAAACAATATATATTATAAAATTACCAATTAAAATAATAAATATTAACAAGAAAAATCAAATATTTACAACTAAATTAAAGCAAACTGCTGTCGAGAACCAACCAATATCAACTTTAGTAAAACACTTCCAAACATCAAGGTCAAAGTTCTACATTTTTAATTGTAAGGAAAACTATGCCGCCATCAAAGATAATTCATGCATCCTAAAACTCAACCCCTCCCACACATTTATCCAAATGTGTGGCTTGAATGGCTTCTCCAACCTGAAACAACTGTGACAAATCTTGAAGAATACTAGTTTGTTTGGAGAAAAATTTGATGGTAATTTTGTGGAAGGATAACCCTCCCATTCAAGCCATCTCAAACTATTAGCAAAATGCACAGGTCCAACTAAAAATTGGGCCTTTCGATTAATAAGAATTCTAATATTAATCATATTTTTAAAGGCTATACCACTCAACTTCTTCTTGTTGAGGCGGATCAAAAATTATTCCTTCAATATTACTACTTCCCTATAATTAGGGGTGCTCAACATTTCCCGATCCCGAGCTTCCCGTCCCGATCCCGAGCTTTCGGGACGGGAAAATCCCGTCCCGAAAATTTTCGGGACGGGGAAAATCGGGGTCGGGAAAAATAAAATTTGGGATCGGGATCGGGATTGGCATTTCCCGATCCCGATTTTTCCCGATCCCGAAAATAATATTTTTAATAATATAAATATATATTTTAATAATATAAAT
>JANTPZ010055563.1:0-12458 GCA_025593235.1 Vachellia pachyceras | reverse complement strand
AGCAATAGCATCTTCAAATACCTTCCACTTCCTCTGAAACTGTGAAATTTGCTCCCATGGGTAACCATATGGTCAAATGGAATTAGCATGCTGCCAATTTGTGTTGCAGGGTAAGCTCCAGTATGAAAGTCAGCAGGCACATCAACAAACGTGTTTTTTTTTATGGAATGTTATCATTCTATCTAGAAGTAGAAGATAAAAGATGATTCTACTTACTTTACTGATCCAAAAGATCTAAACGGGCGCCATGCACTGAAACCGATTTCCGGGGGCTATGTTAAGTTAACAAGTGTCAGAGGGCGGCAGAGAGTGAGATGGATAGTGGAGATGTGTTGTACATGGAAAGATGTCTTTGGGATATTCCTCCCTCTTTTTACGGGTAAAAAGTAATAACTACTTCAATAACAAAAATTAATTAACAGTTAGTTTCCATTGTAAATGATTAAATAAGCAATCTTAAGGACTAGTGAGTGAACCCGTACATCGAGAGGCGATTTTGGCCGGAAAAACGGTTATGGAAGAGAGTGGGGGAGGAGAGCGTAGAAGCAAGAGGGCTTCGCCGCCCACTGCTGTGGAAGGAAAAGAGCGGCACCTGCACAAACATCACGTGCAAGGTGTAGTAAGGATACGAGCGAATGGAGAAAGGAGGGCCGTCGGAGGACTTCCCTCCGGCGGGGGAGGATCTGGAGGGCAAGGCACGGGGCAAGAAGAAGATACGAAATGACTCGCAGGAATTCTCTGGAAGCACATCTAATTCGCCAAGAGTGGAGGAATGGATGAGTAAGGAGGAGCAAGGTAAAGAGGAAAAGCGATCGCATATGTCTTCTCGGGACTCTCTACTCGCAAGGATGAAGTGGAAGGAAAGCTTGTTTCTCAATACGGAGAAAGAGGATGGGGAAAATCAAATTGGTTTTGGAGCAGGAGTGGAATTTGACAACGTATTGGATCTCACACAGGTATTACAGTGGACCTGTCCGATCCGTTATGTCCTAAACTCTCAATAGATGACATGGAGAAAGAGAGATTGTACAAACCTTTTGCGAGATCCTTAATTGTCAAGCTATTAGGGAAATACATCAGTTATGGTTTCTTGGAAACAAAACTAAGGCAGATCTAGGCTAGAAATAGTGAGATTAATCTAAGAGATTTGGATAATGGCTATTTCATAGTAACCTTTGAGAACATCGAGGACTACAGGAGAGCCTTAACAGGAGGACCATGGGTGATTTCTGACAACTATTTGAGCGTTATGAGATGAGGCTGGCTTTCAACCCGAACAAAGAAATGATTGATAGGATTGCTGCATGGATCAGATTACCAAGAATCGATGCTGAATTCTTTGATAAGAAAGTCCTATACAACATCGCAAGCTATTGGAAAAGTATTAAAGCTAGATGTGTACACTGCCAATCGGGGAAGAAATAAGATTGCAAGAGTATGTTTTGAACTAGACCTAACCAAATCGTTAGTGCCACACTACATGATTGACGGGGAGCTGAAATATGTAGAGTATGAAAGCTTACACACACTCTGTCTCAACTGTGGGATGTATGGCTACTACAAGGACAAGTGTGAGAGGGAAGAGGGGGCTCATAAGACACAAAAGGAGCAGAGGAGAAGTAAGCCAGAAGATATGTATACATAAGTGGAAATGGAAGAAACAAAGGATAAGAACAATGAAGGTCCTTGGAAGATTGTACAACGCACCGAACGACAAGGACAGAGAAAGTCATGGAGTGGTGCCTTTCAAGTGCCCTCTCGATTTGCAGCATTAGAAGATGAGGAGGTCCAGGTGGAAAGAGGCTTAGAGAGCAGAAGAGAGGAAATTGGGGGTGGTTTTCTTGACAGAAAATTCACCAAGAGAAAGGAAAATGGAGCAAAGGAGGCACAACATATGGGACCGCTAGCTGAGGTGATTAGCAAAGAAAATATTGAGCTAGATATAAGAAACACACAAACAAGTATGGAAAGGGCAACGAGGTACAGAAGTGCAGATTACAACCAAGGAGTATAGGCGGTGGAAGAGATGGGAAAGGACAAAAGGGAAATTGAACATGCACCAAAATGGGGAACCACACAAGTCCAAAAGAGCCAAAAAGTGTATGTGGAGAAGGTAGGCCAATTCTATGGGGAAGACATGATGAAGGTGGACAAAGAGGGACCATATAACAATAGCCCTCGGAACGTAAGCAGAGTAAAAGCCTCAGATGATTAGAATAATATAGACATCACTATGGAAGTATTAGGGATGAGGGGCCAGGAGCTAACATATTTGGATGATGAAATGCTTAATCTGGTACTGTAAAAGAGCTGTCAGCAAGGGCTTTGCAGTTGCTCTAAGAAACTTGATACAAATGCAAAAGCCATCCTTGGTAGTTCTACTGGAACCTAGAATAAGTGGATGCAAAGCAAAAAGAACAATACATGCCCTAGGATTCAAATTCTGCGAATTAGTGGAGGTGGGATCTGGATGCTATGGAATGATGACTAACTTCATGTAGAAGTAAAGGAGAAACACATGCAATTCATACACAACAAATTGATATTTGGGGATGCTCAAGCGTGGTGGTTCACGACAGTATATGCCAGTCCACATGAGAACTGAAGACATGCATTATGGAGCAGATTAGGGAGTATAACAGAAGAGATAAGAGGACCATGGTTAGAAGCTTGGGATTGGAATGAAATATGCAACCCTCTTGAACAAAGGGGAGGAGGGAGAGTAAATGAAGGAAGGTGCATAAGGTTTAAGGAATGGATTGAAGCAAAAGGATTAATTGACTTGGAGGTAAAAGGACCATACTACACATAGAAATCACCTAAATGGCAAGGATATGACATAATCTTCAAAAGACTTGACCGAAGTCTATGCAATGTAGAATGGCAGAACCTTTTTCCAATGCAATAACCAAAACAAGAGTCCGAGTTAATTCTGACCACCACCCCCTCATTATTGATACTAGTCTAGCTGGTGAAATAGAAAGAAAAGCCCCCTTTCGTTTTGAGGCAGCTGGCTAAATCATGACAATTTTAAAGTATTCCTGATAGAAAAATGCAGAAAGGGAGAGGAGGCTCGAAAGAACTTAGATGAGCTGCAGCAAGCATTGAAGAACTAGAGCAAAGAACTATTTGGGCACACAAGATACAGGATTAGAGGACTAAACATAAGATTAGAGGGAATCCAAAGGTGTGAGGATTGGAAAACAAATCCATACCTTCAAGAATTGGAGAAGAAATTGCAAGATAAGCTGATTAATATGTTGAGACAGGAGGAGATACTTTGGTACCAAAAGTCAAGGGACACGTAGATAAGTCAAGGGGACAGGAACACAAGATATTACCACACCAAAACACTGATCAGAAAGAGGAAAAACAGGATCAAATGCCTAAAGAACAGTGAAGGATAATGTGTAGAGGATGAATCCACAATCTGTAATATGTTCCAAGAATTCTATAAAAACCTGTTTAGGGAAGAGAGAAACGAAATAGCATGGCATAAACAAACCAGAGATGGGGGGTTGTCAGCAGAGAAGAATTAACAAGAGTAGGGAGGCAGCTTGAGGAGGATCGGATGAGATTAGAAGAGCTTAATTTTCTCGACATTGGTGGCTTTAAAGCACCAGGAGAGGATGGATTCTTAGCCATTTTCTACCACAAAAATTGGAACATCACAGGAGAGAGGTAGCAAAACAGATCTGGAAACTCTGGAGGCATCTAGAGAAAATAGCAACATTAAACAAAATGCTCTTAGTGTTGATCTCTAAAATTGATAACCCAGAAACAGTGAGACAATTAAGACCAATTGCCTTATGTAATGTACTTTATAAGGGGCTGTCAAAAATACCAGTCAAGAGGTTGAAACCACTACTCAACAAGCTGTTATCCCCCTTCCAAGCTAGCTTTATACCTGGAAGGAACATACAGGAAAATATCATCATAGCAAAGGAAATAGCTCACAACATGGGGAGAATGAGAGGAAGAAAAGGCTATATGACAATCAAAATTGATTTAGAAAAAGCATATGACAGATTGAGTTGGAGATTCTTAAGAAAGGTTTTATAGCAAGTGGAGATCCCTGGAAATGTGATAGACATCATTTGACATTGTGTAAAAACAGTAGAAATGAAACTGATTTGGAATGGAGGAATATAGGAAGGGTTCAATGTCTCTAGAGGAATTCGCCAAAGGGACCCCCTCTCCCCTTACTTATTTGTATTAGAAATGGAGAAACTATCACAAATGGTTCAAGACTCAGTTAACAATAAGCAGTGGAACCCCATTAAAATAAGCCGCAAAGATCTCACACCTCCTATTTGCAGATGACCTATTATTATTTTGTGAGGCAAATGAAGAACATATGCATAATATGCTGGAGTGTAGGGATACCTTTGGGAATATGTCAGGATAGAAAATTAATGCACAAAAGACAGTAGTGTTCTTTTCAAAGAACGTGCCAAGAGACAAGAAAAATATACTATGTAGCCAGAGTGGTTTCCAAAGAAAAGAAGATCTAGGGAGATACTCAAGGAGTAAGTGGATGGAAGGAGTACAAGAGTAAAATTCTAAGTACTAATTGACAAAGTGCAGAGGAAACTAAGTGGATGGAAGAGTCAAACATTAGCTCTAGCAGGGAGAATGAGCCTGGTGCAATCAGTCACGTCCCAAATGGCAGTTTTCCATATGCAACATGACCACATCCCAGCTGGTGTATGCGATAAAATCGAAAAATTACATAAAGATTTTATATGGGGATCAGAGGAGGGAGGAGGAAGATTCATGCAATAGGGTGGGGAATGATGTGTAAACCAAGGAACGAAGGAGGATTCGGCATAAGAAGCATGAGAGAAATGAATGAAGCACTACTTGGAAACATAAGATGGAACATGATAACCAAGCCTGCTAACCTTTGCTCTAAGGTGCTAAAGGCCAAATATGGTAGAGGGGCTAATTTACAAAGAGAATGCCATGTGAAGAAAATAGATAGTGTGCTATGGAAGAGCATTGCAGCAATATGGTCAGACCTCATAGGAAATCTAGCATGGGAAGTAAGAAATGGGGAGAGGGTCCTATTATGGAAGGATGAATGGCTAAAAGGAGAAAGGAACCTGGCAGGGAAATGCTTGGGGGAACTGAAATAATTAATATGGACATGACAGTTAGGGAAGCTAGGGGAGGAGATGGGAAATGGAATTGGGACTGGATAAACAAGGTGCTACCAGAACCAGTGGGGCAGAGGATTCGGGCCCTACCTCCACCATGTGAGGAAGATGGAGAAGATAGAATAATATGGAAGGGTAGCGCTAATGGAGAGTACACTGTAGCTAACATGTACATGAAGAGAAGAGGAGAAGGAGCAGCATGCAAAGACAGAGTCTGGCAAAAAATATGGCAGCTGAAAGTTACCAGAAGGATTCTAACATTCCTATGGATTGCTATCCACGACAGACTTCTGACAACAAAAAGAAGGAGCAAATTGATAGGTGGAGACCTGACATGTAGCAGATGTGGAAGCATGGAGGAAGATATATTACATGCCCTAAGAGACTGTCCTATAGCACAAAATATATGGAACTTACTAGTTGCATCTAATGAGTTCTTTTCAGGCCAAGGAAAAAACTGGTTCCTAGATAACTTGGAAAAGGGATGCAACTGGAGCATAATCTTCAGTGTCATCAGCAGCTGGTGGTTATGGAGATAGAGAAACCTTAACCTTTTCGAGCCAGGATTTATAATGCCTACACACCCAGAAATAGTAATAAGGAACTATGTCTGGGAATGCAACACATTGCTGAACAAATATGACACACACGGATTATGTAGAACCACCAAACATATTCACCGGAAGTTTCCTCCTGAGGGATGGGTAAAACTAAACTTTGATGGAGCAGCAAAAGGATGCCTTGGAATGGTAGGTTATGGAGGAATATTGAGGGGAGATGACGAGAGATGGATAAAGGGCTTCAAAAAAAGAATTGGCATGACTGAAGCTATGGTGGCAGAATTGTGGGGAGCTGTCCTTAGATTATGTCTGGCCCAGGATTTAGGCATCACAAAACTTATTGTGGAAGGAGACTCTACATCTGTGATCAAAATACGGCAGGAGACATGGAAGGAGAAAGAGACAAAGAATAGAATTCTGAATTACTGGCTTTGTAAGTATAATAGTGACTTGCAAATTCACTTTGTACACACATTTAGGGAAGGAAACACAGTTGCTGACTACTTAGCAAACACTTGTCTAGAAGGTAGCTTTGAGTTGAGTACCTTGGAAAGTCCCCACAACAGGTGAGGCATCTCCTGTAGAGGGATTATGTGGGATATTCTATCCCAAGGGATGTGGTTGCTGATTAATAAGATGAGTATGGGTAAGTACCCCAATTTTTACCCCAAACAAATAAATAAATTAATAGTTAAATTATTTAAAAGCCATGAAGGTGTAAAAATATTTGTATTTAATATTATCAATTAAATGTTATTATTTTAATAATAAGTAATAACTATTTAAATAACCTAAAATAAATTAATATTTAAATTAATTAAAAGACATGAAAGTATAAAAATTCTTGTATTTTAATATTATCAAGTAAATGTATTATTTTAATATAATTGGTTTGACCTTGATTTGATCACGATCTGACACCTTAACTATTGAACCACTATCTCGACCGACACAGTTTCCAATCTTATTTTTTGGACCTTAGTTTTATTTGTTATGTCGTACTAACATTATACTACCATTTTTACTAATATATTTGATCATTCTGTGTAAAAAAGGTAGTTACGTTGGTTTATATTAATAATATGGGGTAGTTAAAATATACTTCATCCCTCCTTTTCATAAGAAATAACTATGTTTGCTCCTATCTATAGGAGACATTTATAGTATGTCTTAAATTCTTTTTGTTAAATTTATATTTTACCCCATTGATTTACTTATTAATATTATTGCATTTATTACCTTCATCCACGCTCTCCCCGCCACACATTTTATTTCTTTGTCATATCTCTTTTTTCTATTTTTCCGATTCTCTTTCTTTTGTTCTTTCTTCCTATAAGTAAGGGTAATTTAGAGAGGGAGGCAGTTACATTTTTTAAGTATTTATTATCTTTAACTAATTTAATCAAATTTTTTATCAATGTGATTCGGTTAAATATTTCTTATAATTAAAGGTATTTATTTAAGTGGCAATAAGTTCTGGAAGGACAATCCCCTGAAACATATACTACTATATGGTCAAGTTGGATGCTAGAATGTAGCAACTCAAAAGTGGCACAGGTCAACTAAATGGTATTCCGATAGCAATTGGGGTTATGGATTTTCAGTTTATGGGGGTAGTATGGGATCCGTAGCATGTGAGAAAATCACCAGTCTGATAGAATATGCTGCCAATCAATTTTTACCTCTTATTCTAATATGCGCCTATAGATGAGCACGTATGCAAGAAGGAAGTTTGAGCTTGATACAAATGGCTCAAACTAGGGTACATACCAGGGACATTCCAAATGTGATTTTACTTGGTTATATTAAGGAGACGACACAAGTGTATAGTACAAAATTATTTTCATAACTTTCATTGTATGGGATTGATAAAGTAGATTTCTCTCTAATTTTTTAACTACACTTGTGAGGCCGGATCAGAATCTTAACAGTTTAAATATATATATATATATATATATTTAAATAAAATTATAATAATGTTTTTATAAAATATTTGTATGGAAGAATTGGCCAACAAATGTCCATATTTCCCATACCAAATCTGCTTTATACTATATTTATACTAAATGGATAATAGAGAGAAAATGATACAAAATAAAAAATGCTTTTCAGGTGTTCAAATATCCAATAAAATATTTTAAATAACGACATGAGTTCCCTATATACTCTATAGATCAATAACCTTAATTGCCGTTCATTAATTTTCTTTTGATAGAATTGTTTTATGCAACAAACTTCTCGGTATTGAGATTTTATAGTGTTGTGATACTGCAGGAGATATTCCCAACGCAATCAGCAATCTCACAAACGCAAACAAAATATACTTGGATAATAATCAATTGTCTGGTCACATACCAAAGAGCATTGGAAAATTGCCTATGCTTCAAGAGTTGTCTCTTGCTTCCAATAACTTAGAAGGTATTATATGTATAATTTTATCAAACTGAAAGTGCTCTCCACTTTTCTTTTACTATGAACAAGAGATAGAGAATGAGTGGGAAAAGGTGTGTGAGAGTAATCAATATAGTAATATAACATGTATCTAATAGGTGAAAAATAAAAAAAATTGATTAAAATTCATATATTTTTTATATTATCTTATAATTAGGATCATATTTATCCAAAAATCTTATTATATATATATGATTGAAGGGAGTATTATTAAAAACTTGGTGATTTTCCTAGAATGAATTTCATAAAATTCAGGTTAAATATGATTTTTGCATGGTATCATACAAAGAGATATTTGAAACTTTTGACTATAGAGTATATCCTTGCATTTGACAACTTAGAAGCCAAACAGCCAAACAAAATTAAAGGTGTTACAATCATAATTTTTTTAAATGACTGCATCATGCTAAACATGACCTAAGTGTTGCTCATTTTACTTACAACATTTATTGCATAAATACTATAAACTTGTGAATTTTTGTTGGTTTGCAGGAAATATTCCCAAAGAAATTAGAAGCCTTAAAAGTCTGAAAAGTATAGACCTATCAGTTAATAAACTATTTGGCAACATACCAAGAGGCATTGGGAACTTGACTATGCTTCAAGATTTAAATCTTCAAAGCAACCATTTAGAAGGTATATTTTCATCCCCACTATGTATCACCATCATATCAGTAATGTTTTTTTCTTCTTGTGTTGCCAAAATGCTAGATGTTTATTTGTATATACTCACTTCAATTCTAAATATAAGCTTTTATTTGTAGTGTAACACTAAAAACATTAACGGGGCTTATATTTAGAACCAGAGGAGTTATATATATATATATATATATATTTGTGGCTTGGCCATTAAGACCACTTCAACGTTTTATATTTCTTTCAAGAGATATAGTGGCTACATGATGATTAAGACATCGACTACATGCTGCGTACGAGGTATTAGCTTGAAATCTGATAACTGATATTTATACCTCAATTTTAATAGCTTAGAAGGTAAACTGATTACAAATTAACAGATTGAATTATCTTCATAAAAGTCGGGGAAAAAAATCAATGGCTTATGTTAAACTTGTTTTCAACAAGTAAGATACTATGTTTTCAAACAACTTCGTATACTTCAAGTACACAGAACTGATCAAGAATAATTATAGCCTCTTGCCCAAAATATCTCTCAAAGCACATGGAGCAACTATGATAGAATGATCAATTCGAGGTAACTAAAACATGTAACTACTCATTCAAGAGTTAAGGGAATGAGCACATCAGCCTTCCACTCCCATAATCCCTTCAATGACTAAGCTTTGTGGTCGGTGGTACTTTTTCTAACTGTGGATCAGTTAGATTACAAATATGGATAAAATGAGTTCAAATCCTACCTTTTCCATAAAAGACCCTTAAAGATGTGCATCCTGGTAGCAAAACTTCAATTTCGATTAATCATTGTCTGGATACCTAATCATAGGATTAAAAAAAACAATGTCAGAGGTGACCCAAATTATGCTATAAAAAGTTGATCTGCTCAATGAATCAAAGGTTCAATAAAGGGTTGAGATATATATCTTAGTTACCAAGGGAAATGGTTTTACAAGACAAAGTCGTTATTATGAGCAAGACCTGGCCATCAATTCGAGATTCATGATAGCCGATAATCTCGTAGCACCTTGCTTTTAAATATCCAAATTGCCGCAACGCAGGAAGTTAGTGAATCAGATTTCCAAGGCTTGCCTTTATGAGTTTAGTGAATCAGATTTCCATGGCTTGCCTTTATGAGCATTCAAGCCCAAATGAATTTGCTTAATTAGTCAACAGTACAGAATAACACCTTTTAGAGTCAACATGATTAGGATGCTAAATATTTCAAATATTTAGCTATTATTAAGGGCACATTTGGTTTTAAATTTACCTTGATTGTTATCTTTTATCATTAATTGTTACTTGCATTTAAATTCGCATGTGCTCTCTCCAATTGAAACATATGCTCTTTCCAATTTAAATATTCCAATTATTATTTTTGTAGGTCTCACAAATATATATTATGATAGGTTATAGAAAAAGAGAAATAATTAAGAGATATTTATGGGATACGATATTTACAAAAAGGATAATTGAAATATTTTTATTAAAAAAGTATGGATAACATGATAATCAATGAGTATTTAAATATTTTTGTTGAATTGAATAATATTGAATATTCTTATATCTCATCTCAGAGCTTTCTCTTCTCCCTATGTTTTTATCTGATTTCCCCTTCTTTGTTGCTTTCTCTTTTCCTCTCAAATCTCTTTATCTCCCTTCCCCTTCTCTTTCTCTCATTTCTCCCTTTTCCCTTCCTCCTCGTTCTGCATCATACCTTGTTGCTATTCAAAACCAATCTCTCCTTGTGAGGTTTTCTGCCAAAAAAAATTGAAAGAATTTTTGATGAAAGTAGTAAAGGATCTATAAACATGGTATATCACACCTATTGTAATTTAAAACCTAAAGTTTACATTTAATCCTTTAAATTTACGTCAAATTTCAATTTGACCCCTAGGTTTATAAGTGTACTTGTAGTCATTTATTGTTAACACCATTAATTTAATTTTATAAAAATTCCGACTTAATAAATTTAAAAGGTGATCATACAATTAGATTAAAAGTGCACTTTAGCTGTACCTTATTGTATACTTTAACAGTACCTTATTGTGCACTTTTATTATACTTTTAAACGTTTATTGTTAATTAACTTGAGCAGTATCATTTATTGTTCACTTTTAGTCAATATTTTCCATTAGTAGAACTAATCATGTTAACAATAAAAGATTAAAAGTATAACTTTTGAATTCAAGTGATTAAACTGAAACTTGATGTAATTAAATTTAAAGAACTAAATGTATATTTTAGCTGTACTTTAAATACTTTATCCTATTCTTTTTTTTTTGGTTGAAAAACTTTGCATTGATATCATTCAAACAAGAATAGTGACCCGCAGCTGTCAAGACCAATATAGTACACACCAAAACACAAACATCAAAACAAAATGAGTCCAAATAAGAACTCTCTCCGTTTGAACAGCAAGCAAAATTCCAATGCTTAAGCAACCAATAAGAAACCGTCTGTGGAAGGTGGTAGTGCAAAATCTTGCTTAACAATTGAGTCCAACTTCTTTAACGCCAATGTTGCATTGCATCTACAATCCCAACTTTAAACCCCTTCCTTGAACCAAGAGAGGAAGCTCACAACTTTAAACCACGACCTATTTTTTTTGGGGGAAAAAGGTTTAGATGAGTTGGTCCTAGAGATTCAACAGGGTTATGACCTTGTATGCTTGCACTGGTACTCATGGATTACCTATCAACAATGTTCTTACATCGAAAGTAAGATTTGGACTTATGACCTTGTATGCTTGAGCCAATTTCTTATCAACTAGACCGATCTTTGTTGGCCAATCTTGAATGCAAATAAGAATCAAGTGACTAATTTAGAGATGCTATATATCAGTTTATAAGTAAATCAATTCAATGTAGAGAAAAATTATAAATATAATTAAATATTTTGAAGTAATTTATTTAACCTTCTTAATCTTTACGAATCATTCAACTAATCTTGCATGAAGAGTCAGAAGGGACTAATAAACAAGCTATAGACCATGCAACATTTAGCCTGAGAGTATCAAAGTCTAAAACACCACACCCTCGATCCAACGAGGGAGCTAAGACGACAATTGCATCCTACAGGTGAAGCCCAATTCAACCCATCCTGCTTCTTCGGAGACACCTTCTCATGCCTTAAGGTCGTTAGATTTTGATGATCTTCTCCATCAATATGCCAGTATCTTCCTGGAGTCAGCAAACATATTGACAACAAAAGTAGTTTTATCCAAGCCTTGAATCACTCATCGTCTTCATATAGGAGAAACCAAGCTTTTATATTACAGCAGCCAAGATTGCTCTGAATGTAATTCTACCTTAAAGAAATTACATTATCTGGAAGTAAAGTGTAGCTAGGTGTATCAAAATTAGTGACTAAGCACTCAATATTGATCATCATATGTACATCTAAATTAAATATTTAGACGTTATACATTTATTTACATTTTCGTATTGACTTCAATTATGAATTTTATTGTTGGTACTTCAATATATTTTTGTATTCCAGGCTTAATACCTATGGAAACAGGCAATCTTCAACAACTGGAGAATTTGTTGTTGTCTCAAAACAAATTGAGCGAATCAATTCCATCAGAAATTTTAAACATCTCAACTTTGAAAGTCTTGTCTCTCTTAGACAATTCTCTATCAGGAAGTCTTCC
>JANTPZ010055561.1:0-13249 GCA_025593235.1 Vachellia pachyceras | reverse complement strand
GAAAGAGGAAAGAGAAATAAAGAAAATGTAGAAAAGATGAAAGATAAAGAAGGAAAAAAGTAGAAAAGATGAAGGAGAATGAAGGAAAAAATAGAAAAGATGAAAGAGGAAAAAGTAGGAAAAAGAAAAAAAGTAAGAAAAAGAAAACATAGATTTCAAATCGAAGCTTTGTAACTAAAATAGATTTTCTAAAAATTTTTGTGCTTAGACAAAACCTAGGTTTTGGGTCAAAACCTAAGTTTTGAAATCAAACCTAGGTTCTGAGAATAGCTTCCAAACAAACCCTTAATTAGATGTCATTTCAATCATGGCTCTCTTATTTTTTTTATAAAAGACAAAATGATATTAATTGAAAATTGAATTTTTTTATATTCATTTCACTCATGAGTCAATAGTTTTATCCTTACTGATTTCGTTTTGGAAATTTATTGGGAGGTCCTAAATAAGGAACTTATTTAATGAATGGTCCCAATTTTAAAAATATTTGTCCAAAGGTCATGTTGACAACATGAGGTGTTGTCAATACAGCGTATGATGTTGTCCATGTATAGGACCTCACGTTATCAATGGGACATTTTGATAAATATTTTCAAAATTGGGACCATTCATTAAATAAATTCCTTATTTGAGACCTCCCAATAAATTTCCCTTTTTTTCGTATTTAAATTTAACTTGAAAAGTATATTTATATGTAGCATCAAGTAAGAGGTGCGTAATGCCACACTCTCTAACATCCCAGCCTCCAAATCCAAAATCCTATTAAAATTGAACAATTATTGAATTAAAAAATATGCTGATTCACAATTCATTAGTTTTCAAATTATTTTATTTTCATATATTAACTAAATATTTTCATAAATATAAATATTGAAACTATAATTATAATAACAAAATTTTAATCTATTTATTTATGTATCATTGTTTATACTTCTTTACATTCACACACGAGGGCTTGTTTGGAATCATTTTGAGAATGACTTTTACAGATTCTGAGGTAAAATTGAGGTTTTGAAGAATAAATTTTGGAGAATAGCTTTTACGGATTCTGAGGCAAAACCTAAGTTTTAAAAAATGATTTATGTTTGGAAAGTTATTAGCTTTTATGGATTTCGGGGAAAAAAGTATGTAGAAGGAGGAAATAGAAAGAATGAAAAGTAGGAAAGATGAAATAGAAAGAATGAAAATGTAGAAAAGAAGAAAGATAAAAAAAGAAAAAGTAGAAAAGAGGAAAGAAAAAGAAGAAAAAAGTAGGAAAGATGAAAGAGAAATAAGGAAAAAAAAGTAAGAAAATGAATAAAAAGTAGGAAATAGAAAACCTAAATTTCAAACCGAGGTTTTGTAACCAAAATAGTTTTTCTTAAAATTTTTTGTACTTGGATAAAATTTAACTTTTGGGTCAAAATCTAAGTTTTATAATCAAACCTAAATTTTACAACTTGATCCAAACAAACCCTAAATACTAAAGGATGATACTATAATATACCTCATTTGATTTTCTTTAAAAAATTATTTGATTTAGTCCTGCTCTTCGAGCAAGGCACATATGCCAAGGCATCGATCCTTGTCAATAATAAGATCACATCTAAACCGTATATTGAAACCAGATCAACGGTCATTGAAAGCAATCACGGTTTTAATTATCTGCAGCGATCAGCCGGTCAGTAAACAAAAGCCGTCAATTCATCAGCAATGTCAACGGTACATATCATCTAGAATTCAGCGCGCAAACTTCCCAATCGCAGGCTCTGTGTATACAATAAACCCAGCTCTGCTAGTTCAGGGATCACCATCTTCTCATCCATTTGAATCTCCTCGTCTCTCTCAAGCTAGCAATGTGATTGAATCATTCCAATGGCACGTACCAAGCAAACGGCTCGCAAGTCGATCGGCGGCAAGGCTCCAAGGAAGCAGTTGGCGACCAAGGCTGCTCGGAAGTCAGCTCCGGCTACTAGTGGTGTGAAGAAGCCCCACCGTTTCAGGCCCGGTACCGTGGCGCTCTGTGAGATCCGCAAGTATCAGAAGAGCACCGAGCTTCTGGTCCGGAAGCTTCCGTTTCAGTGTCTGGTTCGTGAGATCGCTCAGGACTTCAAGACGAATCTCCAGTTCCAGAGCTCGGTCGTAGCCGCCTACAAGAAGCAGCTAAAGCTTACCTGGTTGGACTCTTCGAGGATACTATAATGGGATTTAAGATCATACAATGGAATAATTTAGAGCATTACGGAAGCGTATCTGAATCAATGGATGCGTTTGACGGAAGGGATGCATATACGACGGAAGGGAAAGATCAATCAGGTTATCACTAGAGAACAGAGAAACCGTCTGCAGATGGGAAGCAAGACGATTATATCAACCCTTAGCTAACTTGGATCATAGCCCTGTATTTGTAGGGGGACCAGTATTCAGTTCATCAATAAATACGGGGCAGCAAATTGGATCTCAGTATATATTAGTCTATGACATTTGATTGAGCCCATTTAATTCCTTAAGTTTTATTAGATCACTTTATAAAATGGGTCGGGGTAAAAAATAATGGCATCCACATATAAGTGTAATATGTGATCCATTGTTGAATTATTCCAACACACTAACCTTTTGCGCTATTCACGCGAAGAGAGTGACTATTATGCCTAAGGATATTCAGCTCGCGAGGCGTATTAGGGGTGAGCGTGCTTGAGTATTCTGATGAAGGTGGATAGTGTGCTGGTCAATGTTCAGTAGACTTAGTTGACGTGACTTAGATGGATTTACCCTTTGGAGCTTTTTTGTAAAGTAATGATTCAATAGTGACTTAAATGGAATCAAACAAGTTCTTCTGTTCAATTACTTTTCTTCTGTTATTTTGTGCATCTATCTGGCCACTTCTGTTTCTTAACCAAAAATTGGAAGTTTCGCTGGGCGTATTGATCGTTTAGCTGGAATAGTGAGCAGTAGCAAGGATATGCAATTATGGGTCTCGCTTGGACCCCTGTTTTTCCTCTAGGAAACGTGACAAGTTTGGTAATTGACAGTAAAGCTCCAACAGTATGGTCCAAAATTGAGATTATTTTATGAGTTGTGGAAGTGTTTTGCTATTGAGGTCATTTATAGTTAATTATGTTATTGTACATGAAGCAATCTTGATCTGGCTGGCATTCATTCAGCAGATCTGAACTCGAGATGCTTCAAACATTTGTCTATCACAGAATATGGTGACTTATTCATAAGAATGAAGTTGAGGAATTGTGTTTTAAAGTAATCTTATGACTGCAATATTTTGGAGGTATTGCTTCCACCTTGTGTTGTGCTTGGTTCGTTGAGACAGTCATGCAGTGGAACTTGCAAGATCCTCCACCTGATCCATTGATCAAAATAATGAAGATGTGAGACCAATTCATTGTGATTACTTGAGGTTTTATGCGCAAGTACATCATAGTCATTAGTAGCGCCCCCCTCCCCCAAGGTTTTGCCTAAGTTTGGACTAGGTGTAGAATGTATTTTTCCTTATGTGGTATAGGGAGGAGTTTTATCATGATTTATGACTTCCTGAATGTGTTTTTTATTGTAGGAAGCAGGATTTTAGCTCAATTTGTGCCAAAAGCATAATCCATAGCCTTTGCTTCTTTCTAATGTTTAAATTTTTGTTAAAAGAGGTGTTGTATTAAGTGTTTGATAATGCTTTGAATTTAATTATCTTCATAATAAGTGTACATGTGCTTAACATAAAAAACAACTATTACATAAATCAGGCAATTAATTAAAATTAGTTAAAAAATAAATGTTATTTTTTAGCTAAGCATACCCTTATTTATAAAATATAGAAAGAAAAGGGATATATTATTTAATTAGGGCTAAAAATTAAAAAGGCACATTAAATTATTTATATTTAATATTCATTACTTTTATTTAACATGTGCATAAATAAAAAAATATTTAATACTTATTGAAACTATTAAAATGTTTTTAAGAAACAAAAAAGCATAATAAATTCTACACTTAAGTTATTTTGAAAATCCACGCATTGGATGGGATACATTCATCTTGGAATTGGAACATTTATTTGTAAGGTTAAAAGAATCATATCCGACATGAAACTGGTTTAGATGATGGTTCAATGGTTAGTGAGTTAGATTAAGATCGATTCAGAGTCACACCAATTGAAATTAAATAGTATATTCTCAATAGAATAAAAATATCAACATTCTCATTATAAAAATTGTATCTAATTTTTGTATAATATATTATAAAGTATTTATCTCTAAAATTTTTTATATTTATATTTTTACCTTTATTCTTTCTCATCTTATTGTCTTTTTTTTTCCAACTCTTCTGGTTTTTCCTCCATTTTTTCTTTCTTTCATTTTTTTATATGACCTTTCTCTTCCCTTTTTCAAAACAAAAGGTCGATCACTCATTTCAATCATTCATCTCTCTCTCTCTCTCGCCTTCATACGTTTTAGCATCAACAAGGAGAAGAGATATTGGGTCCTGTTTTAGAACACAACAGAAAAGTGATTTTATGTAAATCGAAGTAAATATGTGGAAGAGATTATTTCATTTTACAGAAAAACGCTGTTACGAGCTTTTAGACTCTCTAGAAGAGTTGTCAAATAGGGCAATTGTGTTAGTAATTATCCTATAGCGTTTAGGTTTATCCTCTACTACCAGTTAATGAAATAATTTGTTTTGGCCAATTGAAGCTAATTAAAAGATGAAAGAATACTTATCAAAAGGGAGAAGAAAAAACCAAGAGTGAGGATAGGACGCACAAAAAAGCAAGAAGCATAAAGGGGCTTTTCCTTTTATATTGCTAAGAATAAAACATAAAATATGAAATAAAAAAGGAGATTTTTGTAATGTCATAAGAAAGAAAGTTATTTATAAAAATGTCCTAAAAGGTTGTCAATGACAGGTAGAGGAGCACCATTGATAAATGGAACAGCTGTCATTGACAATTTTTGGGACATTTTCATAAATAACTTCATTATATAAAATTTTACAATAAATGTCCCATAAATAAATATGTGTGAGGGAGCGGGGGAGGGAGCGGGGGAGAGGGATGAACAGTGAAGGATGATGTCGGTAAGAAAAGAATAAAGGCACTCCCACTAGGCACTAATAACAACATAACACGTATACCATATTCCTTCATGTTTAGATGCTTCTTTTTCTTATATATGGAAGAGCTTTAAACGAGGTTGTAATATTAATAATTATTGATTTGTGGGAAATAGACACTACTGTTTAAGATCACCAAGCATCTCTTTTTTTCTAATCCAAACCAACCACATGTAGGATACCCATTAATCCTCCGTTTTAGAAGAATGATTATACTTATAACACAATCATCACTTGGATAAATTAGGGAAGAAAAATCATCTATTGGTCTTTGGTAAGAGAATTAAATGCTAACAGCTCTCAAGCAATTAATTAATTTTTTTTTTTGCAATCAACTCAACATGTAATTAAATAAAAGAGTTTGATTGTAAACATAAATTGGTAATCATGATTCTAAATGACACATCTTCACTTACAAATATGAAATGTTTTAGTTTAAACCTATTTGTATTTGATTTTCTTACATGTATTTTAAGTGTAATTTATTAAGCTGAAGTCGTTATTTCATTTAATTATTCTAATCATTCATACGCAGGTTCCTATTTAAACTTGTCAATGACATAAGTACAAATAACTCGCCATTGGCTAAGCTATTTTTAGTCTTTGTTAAGCAAAAGTTATTATTTATTTAGCTATCTTAGTTATATATATATATATATATCTCTCTCTCTCTCTCTCTCTCTCACACACACACACGTATTCGCTAGATTCTGAAATGCCAAATGAGCCCCTCGGGATTTGTCTATTCTTTTATCAATTTGGTGTATTCATTTGTGTTTTTAATATTTCAAGGATATTTTATGCTCATTTAGTCCTTAATATTAGAGTCAACTACAAAGTTTGTGTATTAAAAATCGGAAGAGTATATTGTAGGGGTATATTATACTCAATACATACATGAAACTTAAAGAGCTACACCTCCAAGGATCCAGCTAAACCCAAAAGAACATTGAAAACAACTTTTCTTGAAAAGTGTAGCTGAAGCCTCTTCAACTGGTTCATACATATAATTCATGGAATCAAGCTCTTAAAATATGATACCTTTGGTCAACAATAATTAATGCAATCGATCAGGAATTTGTGGCACCCAAAGAAGAATTAAGGGATTGATTCCCCTTCTCAAGACTATTAAAAAAAATTAAAGGTTCATAATAATAGATTAATCACACCATTTCTTGTTGTCTTTCTTCAAATTCAAGGCCCTGCGTCTAAAAAAAAATATATTAATATTTGTCTATCTAAAGTAATATCAGTCACCCTCTGCCTATTGCTCATTTGCATCGGACGTTTAGAATAAAATTGATTGGTCTAGATGTCAATTAAGTCCTATAAAGAATTGCAATATCTTTAATAGCATGAGTAACATCAAAATTAAGTCTTACTATTTTTGTTTTAATCTAAGAGTTGGATAATTAATTTATTAATGTTAAGAAAATTAGATGCGAACCCAATAAGGAAAATCCCAAGAACCCACAGCCAATTCGAATATATGCACCCCAAGAACGCTAAACAAAGGTTGACGATCCACTTGAACCTTTGAGCACGGAAGAACAAGGACCCGAAGTGTTGGAAGACGCCACAAGGTTGATCAAGCTTTGATAAGTCGTTAGTTCAATAAAGAACCCTAAAGAGAATCCTCCCTCAAGAAGCAACTTGCACAATGCAAAGTTTATAATAATCTCCAATCTAAATTGCCTCAGAATGTGCATTACAATGTATTTATAAAGATTACATTATGAAATTCTAAAGGATAAAATGCAAGCTAAAATCTAGGAAGATAAAATTCAAATTTCAAAATAGTATATATCCTAAAATCTAGATAGATATTATCCTAAAATCTTGATAGATACTATCCTAAAATCTAGCTAATTTGAAATTCAAATTAAAAATTTTCGCATAAATTAAATAAGCAATAACTAATCAAAATTTTAGGTCCAAAATGTGATTATTTATGCCAGAATAAGTCCTCCTATGTATAGTCCATGGTCCAAGCCCTTTCATTTGAAGCCTCCAAGCCCGAAATAGAATCTACAAGTCCATTTTCAGCCCAAATCAAGTTAATGACATCCTTGGAGTCTTCATCCTTTTTTGTTGATCCAAATGCCATTTGTTTTGTGAGAACGTCTTGCACAAGCCCATTTAATGCTTCCTTAATTGTCTTGACTCTTGCTCTTGTGATTGGTCCACTTGGAATTTGTAGAGGCTCTTTTAAATTTGATAAATCAGCTTGCTGGATCACATCAGTTCATATAATAATAGATTAATCACACCATTTCTTGTCTTTCTCCAAATTCAAGGCCCTCCGTCTAAAAAAATATTAATATTTGTCTATATAAAGCACATTGTGCTTATTTGGCAACATTTAACTTGTAGCCATAAGCACGTTCAAAAGTGTTTTTCCGCAAAACGAGATAATCTCCTCCACATATTTGTCTCGGTTTGTGTGAATAAGCCAGTACTTCTCCACCGTTTTACCAAATGGACTCTGCTTATTGCTCATTTGCATCGGACGTTTAGAATGAAATTGATTGGTCTAGATGTCAACTAAGTCCTATAAAGAATTGCAATATCTTTAATAGTACGAGTAGCATCAAAATTAAGTCTTACTATTTTTTTCTTAATCTAAGAGTTGGATAATTAATATATAAATGTTAAGAAAATTAGTTGAGTAGTTAATTATTTGTAACAAATATATATTGTTTTCTTTAAGATGACATCTTTAATCATGTGTATCATAATAATCTTTTAATGAAAATTCCATCTTATGCACAATCAACAAAGATGTCTAGGGAGAAATTATAAATTTAAGAGATAAAAATGGATTGAAATTTTATATTTATAATTAAAATGAGCTAATGGTCTAGCTTTTCTATTTGGAATCCCATCATCCGACAAGCTTACCGAACAGAGATTCTTTCCTAACGTAGCCCCATGACTGTTTTTCTCATCTATAATTCTTGTTCCCTCAATTTCACTTTAAACATAGTTTCTTTATTCTTAGATATAAGAATCAGTTTGGAGATTTGTTTTAGTTTAAATGTAAGACCAACCTCAATTTCATTTATCTCGTGTAAGTCATTTATAAATAGTTTTTGTAATCTCCTTTTTCAAATTTAAATTCATTAATTAATTATCCATTAGTAATTAAACTCTATTAGTTAATGGAACAATTGTGGAAAAGTCTACCATTCAACTTATTAAAAGAAACAAATACCAATTCAATTCAATAAATTGTCACATCTCTAAAATATATGAGGAGTAATTTTACTGGTGATTGCAAAATTATTCTTAGCGAATTTACTTGTAGGTCCTCGGAGCATTTAACTTTGGGCGGTGGTGGGAGAAACATTATGAACTAGCATGCTCAATTCTTGCTATATATATAGCTTTTACAAAAGCACTCATCTAGAAAACTTCCATTTTTATGATATTTAATTTAGATATCCATATACATATTTCGGTTTAAAGTTTCTTCTAAACTTCTAATCATAATTTTCTTATTACATCACTTCAATTACAAAACACCACACATTATTACGTCATAATTCATTCACGGTATACAATAGCATTTATTACTGTTCTTTTTTTTATAGCTGATATTGTTATTTCTTACAATTTTCCTGGACTGGTGAATTATAAAAATTAATGAAATCAAAATGTTTGATGCGGAAAGAAAATGGGAAATAAAATCTTTCAAAGCATTCTTTCTTCTAGCGAGTGCATTTAACTTTTTGGCACAATAAAAAGTGAATTACAAAAATAGGGCAGCGTTATTTATAATAGTTGATATTTATTTCAATATTTCTTTTCTAGTGGTTACTATAATATCATTACCAGAAAAATGTCATTTCCGTCGCTAAATGGTTATTTTCCGTTGTTAAAACAAGGGCTCACTAATAATTTCCGTCGCTAAATAGAAATTTTCTGATGAAAAATAGCCATTTAACAATTGATTTTTTCGTCGCTAAATAACATTTTTCTGGTAGTGTATCGGCAGCTTAAGGCTAAGGCTATGTTTGATCAAGAGAGGTGAATTCAATGAAGGGGAGGAGAGGATATGGAAGGTGACGTTATAAACATAGTTTGATTGGATGGGAGGGTAAGGCAATGAAGTTTTCGTTTGGTTTAAAAGTGAAGGCAATGGAAACTAATTATAAATTGATAAAGACACTATTTTCTTATATAAGTTTTTCCTTGGCGTTCAAAAAAAAATTTAAGAAAATTGCAATCTGATTATTTTTGCAAAAATATGCAATTATTGAAAAAAATGAAATTACAAAAATCTGACTAATTTTTTTAGGAAGATTTCAAAATTTTAAAAGGAAAAAAGTTAGTGGCGTGGAAACATAATTCCTTTTTATTAAGAAAACCTAAACTGGGGTCCATTTTATAAAACAAAACTGAATAGAGTTAGTTTTAATAGAGATAAGGAAGTTGATTACATTACTTTAAGTATTTATATTTATTATTTTTTTACAAACTGATTTTCTTAACTTTTAAATTAATATATATGATCTAATGATACATATATAAATACTTTTAAAGATGCGTTTAGTTTCTTTAATATTTCAAAAAGGTCAGCTGATAATCCTTGTATTAAAAATTGGAGGCAGTAGTTTGTCCTTTTGTGAATGTTTGTTCCTTATTTCGCTGTGTTGTGGGTTTTTAGTATAAGGTCTCGTGGACCCTTGATTAATATGATGCAAATAAGCAATGATAACTTTTGATCAATGGAATATTAGCTCGTTTAATTATTTTCTTATCATGATTTATTTATTGACATTGGCTTAAATTTTTCTTATACTTTATTTAATTAGAATTCATTTAATTTAACTCATGATTTGTTATTTTTTTTGTCCCTACATATTCTTTCGCATTTAATTATAAAAGTATTTTTTGTTATCGCTGATTTTTCCCGGATATATGTAACTAACCCCACTTAGCGATAATGATTGTTCTTGTTGTTTTTTAACCAAAAACTGTTGATGTTGAATATTGTATATTCACACAATCATAATCGTATAATATTTATATTTAAAAATGTCACTTGAAAAAAAGAATATTGACCTCATAATTCGACTTTTTATTTTATCAAAGAAATTACGTATTTAAATATCATTTTCTTAATTGTAAAAATTAATATGTAAGTCCTATAATTTCATCTAAGTTTTAATTAAATTTTTGTATGTACTTTTCTTAGGAAAATTTGGGGAAAGACCTTCTTTAAAAATTTTATTGATGAAAATGAGTTGATAAAATTTTTTTATCAAAGATTCGGATATTGAATAAGTAACTTCAAAGTTATTCCTATAAAATTACCGCTGAACAGTCAAGAAAGTGTGAGAAACATAAATGCTTACAGGTTCTAAGAGAATAGAGACACCACGAAAAAGCAGGAAATTAGCCACGAAATTTGTCACAGAATCACTGCAAAAAAAAAACATGTTTTAGCAGCAGTTAATTTATTGTATATGTAACGGTTTAAAACGTTACTAACAGCATGAGTAGCGGTTCTATAAACCGCTATAAAACTCAACGTGGCAAACAATTTTATAGCGGTTATACATAACCACTACGCATAGAGCAAAACCGCTACTAATTTTTGGAGGGAAAATTTGAATTTTCATATTAAAAAATTTAATTAAATTTGTAGCGATTTTGTAACCGCTACTAAATTTTAGCGGTAAAATTTAAAAGTAACATTTAATAAAACTTAAAATTTTGGCGCCTATTTTAGTAGCGGTTAGTGAACCGCTACAAATGCTATTTAAAATTTCTAAAAATAAATATCTCTCTAAAAGTACCTTTTTGTTGATATAATGTTTTATAATAGTTTCATGTTTAAATTTTCATAATTTTAATCAATGAAATTTAATGGTTGTAACCCTATAACATGTAAAACCCTTACTTTTACATAGTTGTAGCTGTGCAACAATTTGTTGTGCTTAACCTTGTGCAATGAATACTAATATGAGGAAGGTTTTGTTAACGTTTTCATGGCATGTTAATATTACATATTGATAATCATACATGTTAATGTGTTAGTTAAGGTTATTTACTATTTGAATTTCTTTGAAATCCCATCATTTTCCGATTACCAGACGTAGGTCAAAGTTCAAAAGGCAAAGTTAAGGAGGTTTAAGATTAGGTGGGTGGCTTCCAAATCTTATGGAAAAACGTATGCATGTCGAAGCATGTCACTTTATGTTTTTTATGTTGACTTTTTGGATTAATGCATGCTAAACTCCTAAAATATAAAGTATGTAATATATGTTGTATGTGCGTATTAATGATGTTATAATATGAAGTGCATAAAAAGAGAAGAATTGAGCAAGCCAAAATTAAGAAAAGGGTCCAACACCCTTTGTTAAAGGCCTAACTTGAGGTGATTAGGAAATAGGGTAAACTAAGTCCAAATGATTTAAAATTTTTCAGAATAATAATAAACATTCCATACCTTAGAATGAGCTAAAGTTTATTAAATTTGGACGTGTATGTAGAAAGCTATAGTTTTCTAAAATTAAGAAAAAAATCTGGAAAATTGAAAATGACCGAATAAATAGTAAATGTTCAAGCAATAAATTGTATTAATTGAGTAAGTAATTGGTCATATTAATATTTTTTTCTCTGTGGGGAATTCAATAAGCTTTAATTAGAGATTTGAACCATTTGAATTTGATTTTTCTTGAATTATTTATAAATTTTTAAATTAAGCCAAAATTGTCAAATTAACAAGTGAATAGTAACTCAAGTAAGGAAATTTGAATTTCACTTTGATGACTAATTTTAGTTTATGAAATGGTTTCAAGTGGTTTAGCTAAAGTCTCTAAGATATAATAAAGCTAAGTAAGGAAGGCGTGACATTTAAAATCACCAATCTATTGTAGTGTGAGTGTATTATGTTTTACGTTATATGCATGAAATTCTTCGGAGTAGATCTCTTAAAAATTTGTCAGAGGTGATTGCTTTATTGATATCAAATAATATTACTGTTACTTCCATTGAAATGTTACAAACTGTACTTTATAAATTTGTAGGTATTTGGTACTCAACAACCCTACACTGCCAATGAGATTGATTTCCTTCGAGATTTATTGACACAATTTCTCCCACCACATGTGCTAGCGAATTTTGAACATAGGTCTACAAGTTTATTAATACGAAACCAATGAATTTTGAAATGCTAACCTAGGTTTAATAGTTTTGGTAGTTTGTTACCTAGGGGGGAGCAACGGGCGGGCGGGGCTGCCCCGTGGGGCACCCCGTGTCCCGCCCGTTTGGGGACTCATGGGTACGGGGTACCCCGTACCCGTGGGGTAACCCGTTAAGGCCCGCACACACGGGTGCGGGTCTTAACGGGCGGGGTGTCACGGGTAACGGGTTACCCGTGACAACCCCCCACCCTACCCCAACCCAACCCAACCCAACCCAAAAATAGAGTATAATTCAATAATTCATCCATCAAAACAGCAGCCAATTTAATGGAAAAGGAATTTGGCACAATAAATAAAATTATCACAAGTAAAAAAATTGCTCGATCTTGAAGTATGAGTATATACGACTAAATTATGTAGGTGTAAGGTTAATAAATCCACCTCCAAGTTGACTGTCAGTAAATACCCAGGCATACAAAGTAACAGAAGATATACAGATAATATAGATTGGTTTGTTCGTTGCATCAAATAAAACATAAACTAAGGCTGTTGGCTCCCGAAAAAAAACATAAACTAAAGCTTACCTGAAGATACTCAAATATTGTTCTATATGGTAGTTTTAATAGAAGACCATCTGATATTGCCTGCAGAAGAATGGAAGATCTATTTAGCCCTAATCCTAGCAACACACCCAGCTAACCTAAACTTAACATGAACTACTAGTAAAAATAACCAAAAACACAAAACACTTAAAAATAAGAATCAACACAAGGTGCAAAATCAAAGCTATGGTTCATACAGCGTGATGATCAATGATAGCCCTCTTCACTGCTTCAGCATGAGCCTCACCAACTGAATTACAGAACAAAATTCAGCCATATTCATATAAAAATTAAAAATACTGATGATGCAGGTAAAATTTAGTTTAGCTTATCAAGTAGGTTCTCCAATGCAATTAGCATTCTTCATGAAACAAGAATAATATAATAATATGATAAGAC